>CAJNOP010000004.1:6274738-6316135 GCA_905250075.1 Rotaria sp. Silwood1
TAGAGCATGCCATAGTCAGCGGTTGAACTGTAATAATTCTTTTTTAGTATTACATTGTTTTCTCTATCTACTACATTTGTTTACCTTGGATTTACAGGTTTGTAATAATTAATCAGATATTTGCGTCAAAAAAAACTTCTACAGCGTTACTAACTTGTTTTTAATATCCTACGCATTCTTTCATTCAGCTCAGACGGAAATTATATAAACGCTTAACTATTTACGAGACGCGACCTGGCTAATTTCTAAAAGTATGCTAAAAGAATTAAGCGTACATAAACACTCTTCTATAAGAAACAAAGAGCTTTGCATTTTTTCAAGTGTATTTTAAAGACTTGTAAAAACATAGTTACTTTTTTTTACGTTTTCATCCTCTTATCTCATAGCTACTTATTTTCTACTGATCTCTTATTTTGATAAAAATAAGTACTGATAAATAAATTCAAGTTACGATAACATTTTTCACAGAAGTTCTTATGTAAACCTTTCTTTTGATGCTTGTCTTTTTTTATTCTTTCAAATAGCCTCCTTCGATTCTGACAAAAAAATTAAAATATTTAACATTTCCACAAGTAGCATGCTTTATTATTCGTTAAATATTTAATTATAATTTCATTTTCAAAGTATGTTTAAATGTTTTTATGTACAAAATTGCAAGTATTTAATTTTTATTGTTAAATAAGAATAAATTCTATGTCTTCTATACATCGTCAAAACTCTGACGCCTCAGATTTGTTTTATTATAATAGAAAATATGTTGCAAGTCCTACATAGGCTACTAAAAATCTAAATATCAATATCGTTTTTTCTTGCTACTCTATTGCTTTAATATTCAATGACTAGCATTTCATAATATTTTGATATCGGTCTTCGGTACACTCTCACTAGCTAAAGAGATTATGATGTTCAAACAAATTCTCGTATAATACACTGTCTCAATCTTCTATTTCATAATATTTCGTTGCTACGTATTTACTTAGATATTTCTAGCTTCCTACATAATTTGAAAAAAGAAGTGTTTTATCGTAAATTAGCTAACAAATAGTATTATATAAATATTAAGCACACCTTAACCCATTGCGTATCAAAATTGCTTGTAAAGTACGTTTTTCTTGAACTTCCTTGACCTGTGTATAAGTCGCGAATGCAATAAGATATGGAGGTGTCACGACACAATTTTATCTGCTAATATCAAATATGTTATTAATTTTGCTTGCAAGTATAAAGGAAATGAAAGAAAAATGCAAAATAAATGAAATGAATATGTATTCGGGCGAATGTAAAGTCGTCTTCACAATATTTTATCTATGAATACCATTTCCCTGAGGTTTTATGATATTTTTTACATGATTATGACGGTCAATAAGCACAAAATATATGGTAGTTTGAGCAACTGTGGTATCTCTATGTAAGTTTCAATAGTGAATGCTCATTTTCAATGAACATATCAAATCATAGACTAATTAATCTTCATATTTTAGAGTATCTAGTGCAATTTTTAGGCGACAATAATATCAATCGACTGAGTTGTGAATTTTTTTTCGACGAGTGTGTCAAATTTCGACAATGACTGATGATCGTAAAATAGCTTTATTTCAGCAGCTATTGAGAGTTAATACTTAAGATTCGTGTTGTGAATAGAGGAGAGTCAAGATGAGATTTGACTGAAAAGAAAAAGCTTTTATCTCTCTTAAGCCAATAGTTATCATCATTTCAGAGCAAATGAAATATATTGCATTGAAATGATATCTCAAATCGAAAAGAGTACATAAGTCAAGTTTCTCATCTCATAACTTTATGTAAAATGTATAGACTTGATAAATGATCGTAAAAGAATCCATAGTTGGTAAAAATATAAAAAGACTTGCAATAGATCAAAAGCTTTCAACATACCCTTGTAGAAAAGATTTGACACTTTCATTTGGCATCCTTTTCTTTTCATTTAAAAAAGCAGCAATCTTGCATTATCGGAAGAGGCTTTAAGAGTATGGTGGTAAGAGATAGGAAGCTTGTTCATAGAAGTTTGGTTTTTATTCGAGATCAAATTGTGTTAGTTATCATTGATCGTGGTATAATTTCAGTAAATTGAATAGAAGAATACAGTTGCACTTCTTTGGTAATAACATTGTCAGTTTGTTGTTTAACTTAGCTTATACTTTCTTTTAAAAACACTTTAATTTTTAGTTTAGACTTCTTTTCAAGTTCTTGAAACTTAGCAAATTAGGATCATAGAATTTATTTGAAGATCAAAATGTGATTGTATGGCATACAACCAAACAGGCTCGTTTTTTTTGTTTATGAAATTCCGTAAGCGTCATTTTATGATGATCAGATATCAGACGTGATTGATCGTTTTATAGGTATAATAGTATTATCAGCTGCCAGAATGATTAGTGACTTTCATATTGATTCTTCGGTACATTTATATGACACTTAACTACTCGAAGATTATTGACATCAGATAAAGACAGGCTAGCGTTTATATGAACGTTATGATTTATTTTGATTTCATCAAAATATTTTTTTTTGTCAAATACGAAGTAAGATTTATTTTCTCATTTGAATAAGATCAAAATTAGATATGAACTAAGATTTTTGGATTTGCATTTTAGTTTGATGAATAGCAATGTCAATTATATTTTTTTGCAAGCTGTTGCTGTTAGTGTAAATCTGTTCATAGCTGTTGTTAGAAATTCTTCTGAATTTGACACAAATCTGAGATTTTACACATGATTATACTCATTCTTTTCATATCTTTTAAAAATACTTTATTAGGATTGGTAATCTTATTAGTACATTACCGTAAGAGATTCTGAGTAGCGACATGGTCACCACTTCTATTTTGATGACTAGCTTGTGCAATTCTTGAATCAATTGTCTTTGGTTACTCTATTGATTTATTGAAATCATAAGACAGCCAGTGATCACTGACACCGTTTGATCTCGAATGAAAACCAAATTTTGTATGAAGGCAATTCTGTCTCTTACCATTATCTCGTTAGAGCATCCAAAGCTAATCAAAAATGCTGCTATTTTAAATAGAGAAAAAAGAATATCAAATGAAAGTATCAAATCTTTCTTAAGTTTGTGTGTTGAGAGCTTTCGGTCTATTCTACATGTTTTTCCATGTATTTTACATAAACTAATGAAATGAGGAACACGAAATAATTTGAGTGATCAAGAGTAATATTAGTTACTTTTTTGATTTGTCATATCATTCGAACATAATAAGAAAAAACATAATGACGATTATATCATAAAATTCATTGAAAATTGATCTGCGTATAGATTTTAATCCTAGGAATCGAATGATGTTTTTTGTTTTATGTTTCAACACCTTTCTAATATCAAAACTACGTTTTTTCTGAAGGTTCTATGTAAATTGGCCTGAATGATTGAATAAGGAAGGAGCAGAATAAACAGTCATAATGAGTAGACGTTTTTGAACCGATCTCCGTTTCATTAAAGATTTTCTAATTTATTTTGCACTCTAAAAATTAACTCCAATGGCTGTTGTAAAGAGGGGTTATTGATGTTTTTTTTTTCTTTTCAAAAAAATTTGGTGAAAGAATTTGAATTTACTGAGATATCCTTAATTTTAACCATAAATTCTTAAACAGAATGACATAAAACAAAGAAATTGACCTACAAAAGCGAGTCCTTTCTATTCATAGTACGCAAAAAAAATACGCACAAAATGTCGATTTCTCTATTTTTTCAAGAAGCATATTCTGAAAGAATATTCTTTTAACACTTGATAGCAAACTTTCTCGTTTTTAAGCAGTATGCTATAAATATTTGTCACACACTATAAATAAAACGAGAAGAGAAAAAAGAGATAGATATGTGAGACAAAGAACATGTGCTAAGATGACTATTTTCATACCCGCGATATTTTTTTAACTTTTAACCTTCCGAAAAGTATCACGGAGTCACTGAACAGGTTCCCTACGACTTAGTTTTGTGTCATTTCTTAGTCAAGTGTCTACTCTTCTGTGGTTCCCTAGGGGCCACAAAAAGTTGTTCTCCTGCAATATGCTTAAAGACACGTCATTTATATGTTGTTTTGCGCGCTGATTATGAATACCATATTTATATTTCAACTGGGATAAGATGTCTTTATGAAAAAGCTGTTTTCCCCTATATCAGTCAATCTATACATGAAAAAATTGTTTTTTTCCTTCGAAAATATTACTGTTCGATAGAGCTTTTCCTGCTCCGTCCGAACATTAAATTAAAGCGAGGGAAAGAGCTGTACATAAGATCTTTCCAAACACACTTTGAAGAACTAAATCAGAAATCACATAGATTTTGAATGCTTGAGCGACAACATTGCGTTGAATGTGTCTTGAAACGTGCTCTCGAAAAATTTCTATAGATTTTATTCAATTAAATCAGGAGATACAGACTATTCTAAAACAGATATACAATCATAGCATTTTTTAAGCTAAATGGATGAGTTTTGCACATGTGATGATAGTCAGAGATAAATAGTATAAACGTTTGCAAGAACAGGTATCAAGACACGTTTAACACGATGAGTCGATCAAACATATAAAATCCGTGTAATTTTGGACCTGCTTTTTTAGCGCATCTCGAGAGATCTGATGTACAGCTCTTTTCTTGCTTTTATTTAATATTCAGATGAAGCAGTGAAAACTGCATTGGACAGTATATATGGATGCTTGACAACCAATCGTTTTATGGTACTAAAAAGTTGTACAAAAGATCAAAAATGTCTGTGGATGAGACATTATTGATTGTATGAAACATTGAGATTGCTCATGGATTATTTTTAAAACTGAGTGTATCTAGAATGAATCAAGCAAACAGTTCTACATATTTCGGCATATTTATGAAAGCAAAAAAAAACAATTTTTCATATATAGAGAGGCTAATATCTCTAAAAATGGGTCTAAATCCCATTTAGCGTTAAAATGAATTTTCCTTAAAGAACCTTCACCCTAATTGAAGTATAGATATGATATTCGTAATGAGTGTGCAAAACTGTATATGAATCATGTGCTTTAAAGGATATTGTAGGAGAAAAATATATTTCGACCTCTGGGAAGACAGCAAGGGAAAGAGAGAAGAATGTGACTAAAAAATAGTGCAAACCTCAGTTGTAGAAAGCACTTCTAGTGACTTTTTGATATTTTCGGGAAGGTTAAAAACCTAAAAATCGAAAAAGGTTGTGGGCGAGTAAGTAATCATTCCAACATATACTATTTACGATTTTTATATGATCTCGCCAAAATAAAAACATTTTCAAAGACTACACTTAATTTGGTTTTGATGCTTTCATCAGCACGATCTATCAAGACGATAACCACTTATAACTAACTATCGTCTGAGTAGATGTTTTGACCGAGCTCATACATAGGATCAAAAATGTTCGACAAGTGCTCTTCTTTTTCCTCATTCGATTTCTGTATGAACTTTGTGACCAATACAAACCATGTCCGATGCTAAAGAGAAGAGATTTCTTATCAAGTGATAAAAATAGCTATCAATTCAACACATGTTCATAGTAAAGTTACATCGGTTGACATGTTGTGTCTTTCCTTTTAGAACGTATCTTATAGATAGTAATAGTCTATCTATGACTAAAAAAAATTATGGACTATCATTTTGTATTTTTACACATAATCATTGATACACTTTATTGAATAATTTGGAAGTGTAATCGAATGGAGCTCACTAAAAGAGAAGTTTCACCACTGTCCCTTTAGATCGTTTTGAAAAAGAAAACAAATATAATTTGGACTATTGAATGAATATCGGACAAATCTTATTTACTAATGGCGGTGACAGAGTTCTAGGCATTCAGTTAAAAATTCAATAAACTGAATGAGAATCAATAATTCGTTCGAACATAAAAAGAAACATATTTGAAAGAACTAATTTAAAGTCATGTTATAGATTCATTTTTACTTCTTTATTTACGAGTTTCAAAGAGGTATGATTGTCTTTCAGTTACAAATAGCTTTTATCATAATTGTTTTGATATATGAAAGACTAAAGATCAGTGTGATCAACTTATACAATCGTTCAACGAAATATTGCTATTGTCACCGATGTATAAAAATGAAAAGTTGGTTTATTAGATTACTAGATTAAGCTGTTCTTTCATAAATAAATCTCTATTTTTTTGAGCCTTATAAAGTTACAAGACTTGATTCAATTTGATATGGATCAACATGCCCCTGTTTTCTTTTTCTATTGTTAAAAGCTGCAAGTCATCAAGGGATGTTGTTCTTGATTTATTAGATTGTTAATTGAGTATCCGGAAGTGTAGCGTCGACATTAAAATATTAAAAGATTCAAAAAAATAATAAATACACGAGATATTTTCATTATTGCAAGTCGCTTTCCACTCTGTTTCAAATTGTATGGTAGGCAACTTTGACAGTTATATTAACATCTATTAAAACTGGCATGTGAGTGATCCTCCTTTTCCTCCTATCCTCCATTTTTTCAAAATAGTCTTCTACCTATCTATATGGCTGACATGTTTCCCGTTTTATTCCTTGCGATAGAAGTATAATAGGAGCAGTGAATAGGAGTCAAAGAATTAGATTATGTTTAATTTTTAAAGAGGGAGATGGTTTTGAAAAAAGGAGGATAGGAGGAAAAGGAGGATCACTCACATGCCAGATTAAAATCAATTATGGTTTTCCGAACAAATTTATTAACATCATACTTGTTGAAAAAATAACTAAATAGCTTAGTTTTTTTTAAAGTGAATCTTTTCCATTGATGTTAGAACAAAAAATAATACACTATTCCAAGAAAACAATAAAACAAATGAGATCTATCAAGTAAATAGTAATGTACCTTAACGGTAAACGAATATCAAAATTACCAAGAAAAATTACGCGTTAATTTTTTTCATGTAACATTATATATTTTCATCCGTCTTCAACTCATATCTTTTAAAAATTCAATATTTAGAGTTATAAGACGTCATAGCTGAACGGTTATGTAGTTCGACATGTATCCACAAGGTACACTGCGTCAATCTTAGTATCACCAGCTATAGAATGAGCCTAAACAAGTTGCTAATATCTATTGATCTTGGACCACCCATCCAATAGTATACTGACTACGTTGTGATATTCACGTGATCTTGCAGCTAGTATGTCGTTAGCTAGTGTGTGTGGACAGCTCAAGCAATCGAGTGGAAGAACTCTGCATGAGACCAGCCTTTCTTTTTTAGAGCTACAACTACTCCTAGCTGTAGGAAAGATATCAGACTATTTAATCTGCCGTTTAGTAGTATTCCATACCATAGGGTAGCTGACAAGCAAGATTATTCTTCCTTCTTCATAACGTTGCAACATTCATACAATTCTTCGTCATAGTAATAAAATATATTGAATATATTATTTTTTTAATTAGATGATAAAAAAGAGAACAATTTAGACGTATCTAATCATATATTAGTGTTTCATATATCATCGTATTTGTGATTAAAACAAAAGTGAAGACCTTATATTTCTGTAAAACTCGGCTACGCTTTTTTTCCTATGAAATAAATGAGACACAAAATTAGATGATTGTCTTATTAAACACATTTTTGCATTGGTTGTCATATTAGGATGCCTTTGTGCATTAAATGAAGTTGTAAACGCTCATTAATAATAATCAAGCAGAATTCGTCCAACCTACTTTTATTTGTATAACAAGATTAACTCATCAAAATATATTACTATACTTGTTTTGTCTAGCTAAATTTCACGAGATAAATATGATATAAATAATAATATATTAAGAATTACAAGTTTCATAGATATTTAACGTTTCAATTGCGCATCTAATTTAGAAATAAAATGTCTCAATGGATCATTTGAATTATAGGCAATATAATTTGATTTTAGAATATTGTAATAATACACATAAAAAAGTTTAATTTGTAAAAAAACAAAAAACTAAGCTTCATAAAATTCACTTCAATTCTATTTACATACATAGATGACAAATAGCAATGTTTGAAAGTTTTGAAAGTCTCTTTACAAGTTTTTCTTAGTTCTGAGAATTTTTCAAATATGAAAAGGAATGAAAAACGGTAGAAAAGATTAGGATAAAAAAATCCAGACAAATAAGATATCTTAAATTATGTTTTTAAGCAGGAATAAATTGCAAGAATCATTTATGACAGCGACCGGAATTATTTCGTCCGTTGACTTAAATCTCTATGTTTGTCTTAGTCTTCCATCTTCTTTATTTATTTAGCATTCTTTCTGATTGAACTACTTCTTTTTTGTTGAGTTCTTTTTGCGTAGAAGTATATTTGCCGTTATTATATAAATTTGATCTAGCAGATGTAAAATCTACAATAATTCGTACCAATAAGTTGGAATCAACATGGGATTTATATAGTTCACTTTCTATTGCTGTTGCTGTTATTTATAGATAAAAACTAATAAAGTTCATGTAATATATCTTAAAAGGATTTCTATTTTTCCAACATTAAGGACTTTTGGAAAGCTATTGTTGAGTAAGCACGTATATTTTTGACATAAATATTACTATTAAAGCATTTTAGTAAATGTTACGTTGCTTTTGTCTTTTTTCTTAAATATTTTTCATTATGAAAATAGAACTTTAAAGTAAGGCGAACTCCATTGGGATGATTATTATTATAGTACAAAGATGAGCAATTAAAAACTATCGCTTTGTAGATGATGCTTGAATACGTTAGAAGGTCATTTGAACTATTTATATTACAGAACTCTATCGAGGTATAGAACTAAGTAACCTTTTAAAGAAAATTACCATAATACAAGAAATTGACTGACAAAGACAGCATTATATTTTAAACTCCGATTAAATTATTTTAATCGCACGAGAAGATTTTACATGCATGAAAAAATCAACAAATGGAAGATGCACTTCTTTTTATGTGTAATTGCACTACATTTAAAAATATTCAATTTCAGAAATACTTTTTAACTGACTATTAGCTCAATCCCTATGAGACTAAAATATGAGACATAGTATAACCACTCGTACTAATCACAGAGCACTCATTTTTCTTTGTATCTATTTTAGGACTCATTTCTTCACTAGCTTTTTACCTAATCCTTGGGAAGTATCATAATGAAGTCAGGCATGGATAATAGAAAGATGTCATTGTATTCATCAGTTACTTTCTCGATTATGTCAAGAAACCCTTCAGATATTGTATAAATATTCAATTAATAAACAGTAAAGAAAAAGTATCTCTAAAAATATTCGTAAGTTATCATGAGAAGTTTTCATCATTTGACTACAAACTATATATTATATTAAAAATACAAGTAAGAGGACAAGATTTTTCCATTATTATCATAAAAAGATCATTTCCTTGCTTTAATAATTGTTCAAAATAAAAATTCTCTGAGAATTTTTTACATTTAAACTTCATTACTAATTATTATGAATAGGATTAATGAATACTATTCTTAAACATCGTACCATGTTGCTTTTTTTTATATAATTGTTCTTTTCTTTTGAGAACATTCTTTCTGAACTTTATTATTTGCACGGACATTTTACAACGGAAATTCAAGAAGAAATCAGAATGATTGATATTTTTTTTGTTTAATGTTAAACTTCTTTAGATTTGTAGCTATGATAATTCATTTCTTTACACAAGAAGAACATAAAGTATGTATATCTTTCACATAAATTTTAGAGTATGATATTATTTTCCTTATATAAATTATAGGGAAAAAGGATGTGCTGACAGATTTATGTGAACTTTTTTGAAGATTTGCTAAAGACCAGTGAATGTCGAAAACATGTGTAACACAGCCGTTAAAAGGATTATATTGACTTATCTAAAAGAAATACGAAGTTTTACTTTCAGAGTATTCAACTTTGTTGAGACTTCTTTCATTTCATGCATATCATTTGAATGAATGTTGTAATTCATCTCTATTAAGCTATCCTATTTATATATAATGTTGAAGCATCATGATATTTTTATCTACTGTTAAGATATTAAAAAAAACATAAAATTAGCCAAAACATTACAAAAGATTTCCTTGATGACGCTTCATTTTCTCTATTCTAAGGTATCTCATCAAAGTTCTTGAAATTATTCAATGACAAAAATTCGAGTAGATAAAGAAAAACATAAGGACATTTAGATGACTGAAATTTTAAACTACTCTGAAGTTTTGATAATTATTTTATTTAATCAGCTTTAAAAGAGCTTTATTTATGTTTCGATGTCTGATAATTATTATTTCTAGAAAAGTAAGTATTATTTTTGAGAAGATCTTGAATAGACATTCTAATCAGATTGAAAGCAAAAGTATGTAAGCAAAAGACAGTAGATTAAATATAGTTTTCTAAAATGAACAAAAACATTTTTTCTGATTTTATTTTCAAGTTTATTTGAATATATCAACATTACTAGAATATATTTTATATGTATGAGTGATAGACCAAATATTAGAAGCCTTTAAAGTTCATTCTATTTTCTTTGTTAGTTCTTTTTCTTAGTAGCATACTTCATCATCTTCATACAATACTATTCTAGGTAAGATACATCTAAGATGTATGTAATCTATGTCAAACATATTTTCAATAAAATAGAAATGCATTCTCTTCATATTAAGTTTTTTCAAACATCAAATAATCACTCACAAGGAAAAATTATGCTCTTGTATGAGTTTCGCGTATGAATATAAAATGCTATTTCTTTTCTTTTTGTATTTTTTATTTTTACATAAGATCTAATTTTGGGCCTATACCAAGCGTGCCGACACACATGCATACTCAATTATGTATTGATGCATATAGTTTCGTGTGAAAAAAAATTAACACTAATACCCATTTCAAAAAAAGGGAGTGTGAGAGTTCTATTAATAACTTTTAATAGGAACAACATAGAGAGCTACGATTTTTACCTTTTGAAAGAAAAGATGAAGACGTGTCAAATCGTATTTTATCAATTTTTTCGACCTGATTTGTTATGACTTTCCATTGACCTTTTTTTTTGAAAACCAATGTGCTCTCAGAGATGACTACAGTAAATTTTCAATTATTAGGCGTACATTCAAACTATCAATCGATGATATACAAAATTATACAACTCTCAGATTTTTAGAGTCAATCGTTCGGAACTCATAGATATTCTAGTACAAACTTTCTTTTGATTTTTCAAGCCATTGCTATGAAAAAAAAAATTACTTTTTTAACATATTGCTTATTTTATAATAAGAAACTATTTTCTTGACACTTTTTTCCTAGAAAAATGGTTAAGAAACATCTTCAGAAAAATCTTTAGAAAGATTCCATAATAGATGATTCGGTGTGACTTCATTTTCTCTTTCAACTAGTGAATACTCAAGTGTTCTCTCCTATTTTTATCAAAATTGATGCAAAAAATATTCATCTGTTTGTTTTTTTAAATGAACATTAGTTATAGTTTTCTTTTTACTTTTTATTTAATATTAATTATGGATATGCTACTTAATTAAGAATTCATTTTTTATTCTACTCAGTCAGACTTGATTGTTTTAAGAATTTTCAATTTTCTTTGAAACTAAGCTCTTCATTAATTAAGTTCAGTTGTACTTAAAAGCAAATGAAAAACAATTTAATGACGTCCGTATTTTATGACTTAGGATTAAAGGAAGGTATGGCTACATGTGAACTGTAATAATAGATGATGAAAAAAAATATGTCATGACGAGAGAAAAGGGAAATTTCTTGTCAAAGACATCTTATTATATTTTTCTATGAGATTAGATTCACGTTGCTGATTACATATTTTAGTACACGCTTGATTCCTTTTGTCGTTGTTTCTTTTTTTCAAATGTTCTTCTTTTTTTTTTCTTCATTTCCATCAACAACTTTAACATGCGTGTATCTCAGTAGGAAAGTAAAAATCCAACTGTTTTCGTTGTTTAGAAAATAAAGAATGAGCTTAGATTAAAGAGAAGTAATTCAATACCTATCGATACATTGTTAATGTTTCTAAATCGTTTTTCTTTTCCGTTTCCTCGTATTTCCTTTTATTCTCCTCACATAAATAATCTATAATCTTTAGTTTTCTTTTTCTTTAAGATTTATCTGTACTAAAATCGTTTTTTCATTATTATAATTCTTATTATTATAATACATGACATAATAAAAATAAATTAAATAGACTAGCAAAATGTATGGTCTTTTATTACAATCAGCTGTTGAAATTATTCGAGCTAAATATGGACAAGAAACGTGGGAAAAAATAAAAACAATGCTTCATATTGATATTAATTCATTTTCTGCTGGTCAACAATATGGTGAAACATTATTTATACGAATCGTGCAACTTTTAAGTCAACTTAAAAGTATGTACTTTGTTTTTATATTAACCTTGCTAATAGAAAAAAATAAATTAAGAAGAAACACAAGTTTGACTTTTCTGTTTTCTTGAATGTATGCCAATTGAAGTTTTAGATTACTGAGGTAAATAATAGGTTGTGTTAGTTAAAAATAGTTGGAAAACTTGATTATACACATTTTGATGAACAGATCAAACCAGATAGTAGGACAAGATTATTCATAAGTTTTTTTATTAATTGATTTAAAATTCTTTTGTGAAAAAGAATTTTGACTTTAACTTAAAACTTACACCATTACAATACAGATCTATTAAATATCTATATAATTGCGTTAGATTCAATCTAAATATGTTAATTTGTCAATGCATGAAAATGATATGCTCTACATAGGGCTATTTGAAAATATGCCATTATAGAGATGTGTGGTTCCAGTTTATTAACCATAGACGTACTATAGTTACGACACTCTGGTTATATGGATACATCGGACTCCTGGAACAGACTGTTACAGTAAGGAATATTTTCATAGAGTTAATGTCTCAATATTGCAACGACTGTGAATGTCAATGTTTCAATGGAAACTCTGTTGCTGACTTGCTATCAATCTTTACATCAACACTGCACATTGCTAGATCATTAGATCCACTGAAAGTCAACCAGGTTCTATAGAAAATTCATCGAAGAGTTCTTTTAATTATTGATGATATGATTCTTTTAACTAGAATGTTGTGATTCTTAAAAAAAAAATCAATTATTTATTTAGATGAACCAGTTAGTGATATTATGGATCTATTTGGTATTGAATTTGTTTCATATATATCTAGTTATGGTTATGATCGAATATTAAGAATTCTGTATGTTTAATTAATAAATTAATTTTTTGTTTATTTTGATCAATATTTGAAAATTATTTTTTTTTAGTGGACATAATATGAGAGATTTTTTGAATGGTTTGGATAATTTACATGAATATATGCGTTATAGTTATCCACGAATGCGTCCACCATCATTTTATGTTGAAAACGAAACTGCTGAAGGTCTTACATTGCATTATCGTAGCCGACGACGAGGTTTTGTTCATTATGTGATTGGTCAAATAACTGAGGTTTGATATTAAATTATTTTATTAAAAATATAAACATATGTATTGTTCAAAGCTTTATTTTATATAGAATACCTTGTTTAAAAAAATTTGTAAACAATCAAACTGATATTTGAGAAATAAATTTTCTTGTTTGAGTTTCATGATTCTTGATGAAAGTCAAAAGTATATTTATAATAGATACGAAAAATAAAATGATCTTTTACTTTCAGTTAATTTCAACCTTTATCTTTCTTGTTTATAATTTTGTTGATAATTTTTTTTAAATAAAATTTTCTATTTAGATTGGTCGTCGTTATTATAATACAGATGTTGAAATTGAAATAGTTAGTGAACGTGAAGAATTGGATGTAACATATGTTATATTAGAACTTAAATTTGAAAATACGGCATATGTAAAAGAAGAAATAGCAAATAGAGATACAAATGAACTTGATTTATCTCTTGATTGTGATGTTTTTTGTGAATTATTTCCATTTCATATGATTATATCAGAATCATTAAAAATATTGTCTGCTGGAGAGTCATTAACACAACTTTTTCCAAATATTGTTGGTGAATTAGTACGCGACATATTTCATCTTATTAGGTAAAATGATAAAGATAAATGATTCTTTTCTTTGAAGAAAGAGAAACTCTTTTTTATTTTGGTCTTTTCAGACCTATAATTACATTAAATTGGTCACAAATTATTTCATATTCGAATAATGTATTTGAATTTACAACAATTGAACCATTACGTAAACAAATCGATGAAAATAGTACACAAATAAATGATTCAATAGAAGAAAATGATTCTAGTAAAACAAAAATTTCTTTTAATGTTTTTTTTTTGTTATAGTTTTTAGTTTATTAATTTTGTTTATTTAAGATATGCTTTTAACTATGCCACTACAACGAGATAATCAAGAAATATATTTAAGACTTCGTGGTCAAATGGTATATTTGCATGAATGGAAAACAATTATTTATTTAGCAACACCAGTGTAAAATTTCTTATTTTATTATTAAACATGTTGAGACAAAAAAAAATGAAAATTATAATTATTTCTATTCTAGTCTAGAAAATCTTGATGTTATGATTAATACTGGTTTATTTATAAATGATCTTGCAATGCATGATTCAAGTCGAGATTTAGTCTTAGCGGGTACACAACAAAGTGCTGAACTTAAATTAGCACTTGATCAAGTAACTAAAACTATGATTCCGAAGTATACGAATTATTATTTTTCTTTACTTAGGAAAAACAAAAAAGCAAAGTATTAGAAGAAAGTATGAAAACATTGGATATAGAAATGAAAAAAACCGATTCACTTTTGTATCAAATGATACCAAAAAAAATTGCTGATCGATTACGAAATGGTGAAAAAACGGCAAATCTTTGTGAAGTAAGAACATCTATTGACTATTAATATTCATTTTCTCATTGTTTTGTGAAATGTTTAAAATATAGACTGAAGTAGACAATTAAAGAATACATGCACATTCAGTTCGTACAATATCGTGCGCAGTTTACAGACGAGAATTTTCTAATTGACACAATGGATAATTTAACATAGATTTAAACTTCAGGCGTAACTAAGAGTTTTTGACAACATGTCACTTATCTAGTTAGTTTTGCTGTTCTTGTCAGAATATAGTCGTATCATTTTGTAGATAAGAAAAAAGAAGTTTAATGTAAATTAAATTTAATGCTTTGAAAAATGATATTAAAAATATTTAACACAATGTGTTCTTCTTCATCTTGTACACATGAATATTAATTAATTCGAATTTATGGGAATACCTATTTTCAGATCTTAACTTGTTTTGATATCTTCTTCGATCAATTTCAGAAGTAAAATAAATTTTGATATTTTATGTATCTGAAACTTCAACATTTTTCTTTCTAGTTTATTCTGACCTACAGTCATAGAATATTGACAAATCTATAATGAAACTCGAGCAGAGTTTCAAAACATATAAGAGAAATATACCTGATCCTCTTAAAAAAACATCAGAGATATTTCCTTAAGACCTTTCTCTCTTGAATAAAATAGGATTTTCAAGTTATTACATTGTATTAGTTTGAAACATTGTGTACATTCTGAGGTTGTCTAGTTATATATAGGAACAAATTTTCTTAGTCTGATTGTTTATTGAAGTTATAGCAATTTTCATACACATTTTGAGATCATTGGAGTCGTCGACATCATTCTACTACCTCATGTGGTGGAGTCAATTTTCTTCTCTTATTTGAAAGAAGATACTTGGCAGTAGTAAATCTTATGATCATTTTTTATTTACATCTTTGTTGACCTCTTGAAGCGTGCATGATTTTATGAACTTTATGAAATTACTTGAAAAAACAAACGGACACATTGTGATAATAAAAAAATTTTTTTTTCTTTCATTAAGACTTATGTTAGAGAGAAAAGGCCATGAGAATCACTAGCCCTAATGGTTACTTTCAAAGTAGAAACAAAAAAAATGGCATTAACTCTATACCTTGAATTAGCTGCAGATGCGAAGGGTTTTTCAATTTTTTTAACATGTACAGTAATTTTACAATGGATTCGGTAGATCACTAGAAATCGAATCGACAATTTTTCGATATACCTTGGTAAGATACTCCAATGTAATCGATCGGAGATTCGGTTTTGAGAAGATAAGCGGTCGGAATTGGTTGAAGTTTCGATTTTGAAAGAAGGAAAGCTTTCAAGATCTCCTATTCCAAATTTTGTCCTAATAAAAATGATTCTATTTAATTCACATTAAATTATCAATAATGTATAGATTTTTTCCTGTTGGACATATTAACATTAATATAAGCGATCTCTATAGGATGTTATTGAATAGTTCCTAAGAGTAACCAATAGCAAGAATTCTATTGGTCATTTATTAGTTACTCATTCTACTATAACTGATCTACATTTCTCTATTTTGTTTTTGATTTTATTTAATAGACATTTGAAAGTTGTACAATATTATTTAGTGATGTTGTTGGTTTTACATCAATATGTGCATCACTTACACCAATGGAAGTTGTTTCTATTCTTAATGAAATGTATACGAAATTTGATAAATTTTTGGAAAATCATAATTGTTATAAAGTTGAAACAATTGGAGATGCTTATATGTTAGTGAGTGGTTTACCTGAACGTAAGTTATTTCTTTTTCATAAAATAATTATTGATATATTTTTGTTTTCGTTTTAGGTGCTCGAAATCATGCTGCAGAAATTCTTGATATGGCATTCGATATGCTTGATGCAATTATTACTGTATCAAATCCAACTAGTAATGAACAACTTAAAATACGTATTGGTTAGTTGTTTAATACATAAAAATAAAACGAAATAGAATTTCTATTTCTTTTAGGTTGTCACAGTGGACCAGTTGTTGCTGGAATAGCTGGAATTAAAATGCCTCGTTATTGTCTTTTTGGTGATGCTGTATCAAAAGCTAATCTAATAGAACAAACTAGTAAAGTAAGTATTATATAGATTATCGATGAAGTAACTGAATAAAGAGAAATTTGAAAAATTCTGCCCTATGGACTGATATTTTTACTACTGTTAAAACCATGTTCATAATTCATATCTATAAAACAAACATTCTCAAACAGTATTTTTTAATAGTACAAGTAATTTCAACAAATTCTTTTTATTTCAATCTGAAACTTTCAGGAAACACTGAGTAACAAGACATATATTTGCAGCGCCAATATGAGTTCGAACGACTATTAATTGAAAAAAAAATATATACCGTTTATTCTTAGCTAACAGAATGAATATATTGTTTTTTATTTTGCATTACTTGTGAAGATAATAATGCTTTGTTAAAGTCCGTTGTGAATACGTCGAAACACTTCTTAACAATGTGTCTCTTTATGAATAGGAGCTATAAATACTATCGGTGACAAAAAAAATATTCGTCGATATGGCTGAGATATTCAAATTTTTCTTCATAAAGAAAACGAAAGGTTACGAGAACTATGTCTCTGTTCATATATTCATTAGTGATGTAACTAGATGATAAGTGTAAGGGCAATACCTTAAGATCGCGCTATAGTCTCAGTGATGGTAATTATTATGTTTTTCTTTGTTCTATTAATAGGACAACATTCAGCATAGGCTATCATTATTCATGTTAATTCTTTGAAATAATCAACGTTCTAGTCTTTTTTTAAATTAATCTCTGTCTATGTTTTTATATAAAGAAAGCTGTCAACTATTGATATATGTTTTCTAATTATACCTTGAAACAATTTTTTTTTAATGAAGAAAATATTATCTTAAGGGATGCTCAACTGATGAGTCTTTAATTTAGTTAATTGAGGTTTTGTTTTTTTGTTGTTGTACATTATAGTTATTGTTGAATTTAAAAAATTTTCTAATTTTAGGCATTACATATTCATATAAGTGATACAACATACCAATTACTTGATAAAAATTCATATGAATTTGAAGAATGTCCAAAAATGATCATAAATGGTTCTTTATCAACGAATACATATTTTGTATTAAATAAAAAAGATCGATCAGGAAGTATTCAAATACGTCCATTTCATCAAGTTTTCGAACAAATGAAACGACAAGAAGCTGAAGAAAATCAATCAAAACAATTGAGAATTCCTAAATCTGTAAAAATAGATGATTCTCTACTATGTACATCAAAATCAAATGGTTTTACTCAATCATTAACTACTTCAACTAATTCTATATCTAGATCAACAGGATCTGATGAATTTACTGTATCAACTAGAATAAATAACAATGGTATTGTACCACATCATACAGAAAATAGTATATCAAATACTAGAATTAGTAATAATCAACCATTAAGAATTCATGAAGCTGTTAGTGAACCACGTCAATCAATGAAATCCTTTCAAGGACGATTACGTAGTAGAACGTGTGAATTACTTTGACAACATACTTAAAAAAAATAAATGTATTTGTTTTGTTTTCTTGTTTCTAAAGTATATGATTTTATTTTGAATAAAAAAAGACATCATTATTTTTTCTTTCAGATATTAAATTTATTTATATTAATGACAAAATAATTAAAGTAAGTTATGTATAGAATAAAAAAATCAATAAAAAACAATATCATTATAAATACGAAGTTTTAGTTGAATGTATCCTAAGCACTATACAAGATCAAATATGTTCGAGTTTTTCTTCCGTTTCGCAAATGAAAATGTTAATCATGATATTATCAGTGATCTGAAGGACATTTGATGAATTCAATTTTGAGTTCAACAAAATGAGATAACTTATTTTTAGAATGACTGTACCTATCTTAAGTTCTGTTTTCATTGTCATGATAGCATCGAATGACACATACAAAAATGAGAATATTGTTAAACTAGGTACAATCATAAAGATAGCATAATCGTTGATTCTAGTAGAAATCTCATTAGAGTTCTCATTCAAATGTTTTTATTAGACTATGATAATTATTTCTGTTCATGATGCGTAAATCATGACAAAGACATTCATTATCCACTGTTTTTCCAGATGCCCTCCGAGGTATTAGAATTAATATAACTTCATCACGTGATACATTGTTAGTACGTCATGATTGACAAAAAATTAAAATCGATATTTTTAAGATCTTGGTGTTTACAGTCAAATTGGCTTTCATTGTGACTTGTATTTCAATTAGAATTTCAATCAAAATCAATGATCAATTATTCAACTCCTGTACAAAATGAACGTATAAAACGTCGTCATTTTGTTTTGCTTGCACTCATTTTTCTTATCTCAATATCAAGTTTAATAATGGTCTATATTTTATTTCCAAATATTGATCCGTACGTAAATAATTATTAAACTACAATAGCAAAAAAGAAATCTAAATAAAATTGTTTTTTTTAGTGAGGAAAAAGGTGCTTTTAAAATCCCAAAAACAATTGATGATGCAAAAATTCTCGGTAATGTTTTGTATAAATACAGTAAACATCATCGATATATAATAATGATTGCTTTTTTTCTCACTTACATATTGTAAGTTGAACTAATTATTTAAATCACAAAAATAAAAAATCAATTTCATTTTATTTTTTCTATTTTCAGTTTACAAACATTTGCTATCCCAGGTTCAATATTTTTAAGCATTTTAGCTGGCTTTCTTTATCCGTTTCCATTAGCATTATTTCTTGTTTGTTTATGTTCATCATTGGGTGCTAGTTTTTGTTATTTACTTTCGAAATTATTTGGTCGTCCTATTTTATTAAAATATTTTCGAGTAAAAATTATTGAATGGCAAAGAGAAGTAAAAAATATCTTTATTAATTTCAATAATATAAAAAGAATTGTTCGTTTCTTTTTTTTTTTCTTATATAGATTCAAAAACGTTCAGATAGTCTTGTTTGGTTTATGATTTTTCTTCGTATAACACCTATTTTACCAAATTGGTTTATAAATCTTTGTTCACCTATACTTGATGTACCATTAAAACCATTTTTTTTTGGTACATTTGCTGGTGTCGCATTACCATCAATATTATTCATTCAAGCAGGTAAAACAATTCATCAATTATCATCACCATCGGATGTTTTTTCATGGGGTTCAATATTAATGTTGTCTTTTTGTGCAATACTATCACTTCTTCCAATTTATTTTAAGAATCAAATTGAAAAGCTTTTTAAAAAACGAAATTAAAATTTAATGCTGTTCACCCTTTTTGTTTGTTATCATCTTATATTTAAAAATAAAAATTAACAAACTCTGCGAAATAAAAAAAATATATAGATGTATATGTCATTGTTATAAGATTAAATTCACTAAAGATATTCCTATGGAATACTTGCTAGAAAAGACAGTTAGTGTCGGTTCGCTGGGATTAAATTATTATGATAATTATTGGTATCAATTCTAATATTTTCTATGTTTAGCTTTCTTAACTTTTGAAAATCATTACAACGGATGGTTCAGAAATGAATAATGGCACACTTTGTATTTTGTGAATATCTTACTCAACTTTGTTGGTAGAGAGTTGAGGTTAGACTTCAAACATATCTCGTTGAATTGTTTAGAAGATCTGTATCAGACATTTTCCTGTAGAAAGAGAGATGTGACAACAAGAATATTCAAGACGTTCAAAAGGATCAACTTGCTAAGCCATTTATTAAATAATATTTGGAATCTTTCTTAGAATTTCGAGAACAAAAAAAATCATTAGTGAAGATGTTTTTGAGTACTTTGAAGTGTGTTCTTTCTCACTATGTAGCTCAACGTTCGTTGCAATCGAATTGAAGATCGATAGCTCTGACTTTTCAAAATCCTCTTCACCATGGCATAATTTTGAAATTTTTTGCTTGCTGAATTGAAGAAGAGAAATGCAGCTCAACTTTCACCGCTGAATCTGGTACAGTAATTATTTTCCATCAAAAACATGGAGACAATCTGAACCCAGAAGATGCTATTATAGCTCAGTAATGCTTCTTTTCCCAGAAGCTCCGAAATCGTAGATTGAAATAACTAATTTCTCGAACATCTAACAAAGAAGATTATTAAAAAACACTGCAAGAATGAGCATGAAATTATTCAAATGAAGATCTATCGATAGAGCTTTTTAAGGACTACAAAATGCTTATATTATTTTATTTTTGTCATCACTAGCCAACGAAAAAATCTACAAAAAACGACTTTTCAGCTTAGAAAGTTGCTTCTTTTACATATGTTGAGTATTCTTGTTTTCATATTTCTATTTCTCTTTTTACAAAAGAAATGTATGATACAGGTTTTGTAAAGAATTTAACGAGGTTTGTTTGAAGTCTAACCTGAATTCTTTACGATCAAAGTTCAGCGAGATATTCACGAAATATAAATGTGTGTCATTATTTCTGAGTCACATGTTAGCTTTATTCTTGCTCTACAAAACTGTAGATTTCAGTCAACTATTTAAATATGTATTTTGCATATAGAAAACCAATTTATAGAAAGATTTTAAAGCTTTTGCATTAGTCGTTAGTACGATGCTCTTAATCATTCGGTGGTTTCAGTTGAAATGTGAGTATTAATAAGAATTCTTCGTAAATAAAACTAATCTATTGCATCCATTGAAATGGGTTTGATTGTCATGTATCAAAAGATTTGCACACAATGGAAGGAGAGTGTATTGTAACTCGAGAACGTTAAATATATTACGATTAAATTACAGGTGTCACCAACAAAACATGAACTGCTTATGACGTATTTCTTTATGTCATGGCTAGATAGTGTTCGGCAAATTAGATAGAAAAATATGTTTCACATGTCGAAAAAGAAATCATGCACCAGTTAAAGTTTCGTATCTATTTCTTCTTGGTTTTGAAAGAATGGTATCGTGACCTTTTCGCTTGAAATTTTGTTTTCTATGGATTGAAAAGAGACTTTTCCCATGTAATTTGATAGACTCTATCCAATCATGATAAAATAAACATGTGATAAGCAATTCATATTTTTTCATGAAGATCTCAAATTTCTTCTGAAGATGTTCAATATTGCTGAGTTATGATAAGCATCCTTCCATTGTTGATCATGACGCCAAACTTTTATTATATCATTAATCAAATAAAAATCAAGTGGATATAATAAAAATCAAATAATAATTTTCCTATTTGAATTCTTTTGTCTAAAGAACAAATATGTCTATCGAACAAAAACGAAAATAGAAATTGTTAGCTAATCAGGAGTATATGCCGGCCTTCGATTACAAATTTTCGAAATTATAGGAATTCCTGTATAGGATTTTGTTTTCTGAATTATTCGATTATTTTCACTAAAAAAAGTAGAAAATTGACCAAAATTTAGGTATTGTACGTCGAACCGCACCTCAAATGTATGTGCTTTACTTGCAAGAAATAGCTATTCACATTACCTGGTCTTTTCATAAAAAGTGATCACCGGGGGAGGGGAGAGCGGTAGCATTGCGAAGATCCTCGTACTCCCCTCAGGGCAAAGCCAAATCTCGTAAAATTTTTCCACTTTTTTTGATAAAATATAGGAAAAATAGAAAAATCAATATAAATATAGGATTTTTCAAAAAAAATAGAAATTATAGGACGAATTGGAGCCCAGGGTATATGAAATAGGTTTTCTTTTATGAAAGAAAAAGATGAATTATTTAGATGTTGAAATAGTAACAATTTGGTGCCGATGAAAACATTATCATTGTATTTAAATTATTAAAAAAAAAAACTAGGCAATATTTTTTACATTCTTAACTACTGTTGACCTGATGTGGCAACACTTATATTGTTAACGGTAACAGGTCACAATGCTTAGAATATTGTCATGTTCTTCTTTTTTTTCAAATATTCATTTCAAATAAGCATTGCACTTGATTAATATCGTTAAAAAAAATTCCAATGTTTTAATTTCAAATTAAATTGAAAATGATAAATGAAACTAAATACAAAGAACATATTGTTTGATTTTTATTATCTCTGAACTTCTGCCTTGTATAAAAACAATATAAACTATAAAAATTTCAAAATTATGCTTGTAAAATAATTATGATAAGCGCTTAGACATTTCTTGCATATTCAAAACATTTTTCTAATATTCACATACAGAAATCAATTCTAATGCATACTTGAAGCTAGAGTAGTCTCCACAGTCATTCAACAGAGATTATTTAATTTAGATTAATTAATACGTTAAAGTGAACGATTCTCTACAATATGAGATGTTCCTGAAATCTCTAAACATCTTTTTTTTCCTGAGATATAATAATCATATGGATGGCTCTAATGTCGCTTTTATGGTTATTGTCTAAAAAAAATATTTTGGGACCTTCGCTTATATTGCTATATTTCAAGCTGAGAACGTCATGAAGAATTCGAGAATATTTCATTTTGTAGAGAACTATTTGCTTTATTGCATCATGTAATCTGAATAAAGAGATATTTTCGCGTTCTAGGTGAGAAAAACCTAGATTTTGTACTTTTTAGAGACATTAACTTTTGAAATTCACTAATAATTTTGTTTTTTTAGATCTTCTTTTGGTAAATAGTTTTATTTAATTGAAGCACTATTCGAATTCTTTTTAGTGTGTGAGTTATGAGAAAAGTTGGAAAATAAACTCTGTTAAATAATTTTAGTAGTCACTGTAAATATGACAATTCTATATATCGATACATTCTTTTTATATCTAATTCAATGTACAGCATATGTTAAAGAAGCACTAAAATACTTTTTCAGTTTCATAGAATCGGTTTAGTAAGAATAGTTTCGCATGAAATTCATAAGGAAGTCTCATGAAGATATTATTCAATAATCAATAAATAAATAATAGTATTAAGAAATAAAACCAGAAGATATATTTCAATAGGGATAATATGTTAAAAATAAATTTATTTATATTCATGATCAAAATATAAATGTTCTGTTGAAAACCTATTTCAAAATAGTAACATTAATACCAAATTCCAATTAAAATTAGAATTTTAATAAAGTTTAGGTTTTCGACAAACTATGAATCATGTATATCTTAGTAAATAAACACTAATGTATTAAAAAAACGTAGACGTACTGAAGCATTCAAGTCATAGCTATTTGTAGTAAAAAGCAATTACATAAAGATTAAAATGCAAGGTTTGTCAAGATATCTATTAAATTCTTTTGTATATCATGTTAACCTGCCTATGGAGCGCAGCAGTTCTTAATTAAGTTGCTAAAATAAGAAAATAAGTTGCAAAAGAAAAGAAGAAACGTCTCTTTTCTCAGTCTCGGGTATTTATCTAATGTTGGTAATAAAAAAAAAGGCCAAAAAATCTTTTGTGCTATTTCAACAAAAACTTGAAAAATGATGCTACACATAATTAATCGACGATATGTATTAGCTGATTCTCTCATCAATTGATGTCATTAGTTTTTGAGAGTATTTTCTTTGAATGGTGAACACTGTCCTTGATTATAATTTGCTTATGAATGACGTCATATGTTCGAAAAGTATAATATACTTTGTTTTCTGTCAAAAGCAATTTTTAAGTATCAAACAATAAGTAACAAAGAAGGAAAGAAATCTAACTGATGATATTTATTAAATCACAAAAAATAGGAATGAATAAAGTGCTCCTTTTTTCATTCAAATTATTTTTGCTTGCTGATCATTAAGAAGGTTCTCGATATTTTTCTTTCATGCACTCATCAACACTTTTCAAAAACGGAAGAGTAAGATGTTACATTCAATATATATATATTCTTTTTTACATAATTACTTGAAAACGCGCATATAAAAAACTGTTAAAAGTATTCAAAAAGTAATTTCTTTTTTTTTCATAAAATACAACATCAACTAACATCATTATAGCATGCACTTTTGAAAATGAGTGTTAAGAAAAAGGAACAAAGAAAAAAAAAAGTTGTGATCGTCTTTTCAGAAAATAAGCGACAAATCATTTAACATTTTTAATATAAAGAAAAAAGTTGTTTTCTACTGATATTTAAATATTCATAGAATAAAAACAAGTTATTCTCAATACGATGAATCGAACTTGGTTATACCATGTTCTGATCTCGGTATGATTTATTTAATGAATTATTATTAATAATAATGTTTCGTTTTTTTTCTTTAAAGTTATTTCTTATCAATTATATAACAGCAGTCTTAATTGAAACACAAAGTAGTCTTATATACAAATAAAAGAAAGTTAATAAATAATGGATCTATTTTTTTTAATCTTAGGTCTGTTAGGTTGTGGAGCAATTACTCGTCCATCTCGAATCTATCCATATAGTCCAGCTAATTATGATTTTAATTTGAATACACCTGGAACATGTATGCTAGCATGTTCAGCAGCTGGTTATGCATATGCAAGTATATCTGCTGGTCGTTTATGTTTTTGTGGTTCATTATCAGCTAATATTTCATTGTTAAATTCAACAACAACATCATGTCAAATTGATGCATGTACAGGTGATACAAATGTTTATTGTGGTGATAGTGATTATGAACTTGTTTATGCATCAATTGGTGTTATTGATGTAAGTTTTTTATTTTATTTAATGTTTTGCATTTGATCTATTTAAAATAAAATCTTAGTCAGCAAATATTAATTTAATCGGTAGCACAGCACCGATGGCATTACAAATTAATCAAAATTATCAATTTGATGTTGGTTATCAAGGTGCAGTTAGTTATATTAATTATCTTATTGATTTTGGTGATGGTACACAAACGGGATGGTTCAGTGGAACATTAAATACGACAACAGTAGTTTCGCATATTTTTTCAAAAACTGGAAAATTCTCAGTATCAATGGCAGCTCGATCATTGGTTGGAATGCAGGTAAAATTAGAATTTTGAAATGAGTTTTTATTTTTTATTTTTTTGTTAAATTAATAGAAAATTATTTTTTTGATTTTATCGATTCTTATATGTAGTTGACTATGTGTGAATTGACTTAGCACTTTCATAGAAAAACTATAATGATAGGCAAAGGAAATTAGCACGAAGTAAAATATTTTCTTTTTTTCCTTACATTGTTAAATTGCTCAAAACGGTCTGATAAACTCAAGTCATACCATTCGTCTCAAACTTCCACAATAATTTTAAAAATCATTTAGACAACATGCGAATAACGTTTTTGATTATAACGCTATAAACCCAGTAAAATAACCATAATTTAGAATAAAACATGCTTTATCATTTAAAACTTTTCTAGTTGAATTTAAAACATGAGTTGACACAGCAATACGTTCTCTCTTCGATTTGACTTCGATTATTTATCGTCGTTATTACTTGTTTTTCTTGAAAAACTCCTTTTAGTCTTAATATTTATAAAAAAATATTAGTTCTTTCAGCTCATACTTAATTATAGATTATTAGCTAAATAGTTATTTTATCTAAAACGTAATTAGTAAATTAGTCTCTAAGCTAATGCAGAGAAAGTCTAACAATGTGAGGATAGATTCCTGACTACAAACTATATCAACGGTGAAATGCTCAGCAAAAAATGTTCATAAAAATCGGTTTTTTCAAAGATCTGCTCATATCCAGAACAAGACTA
This sequence comes from Rotaria sp. Silwood1, assembly GCA_905250075.1. Lineage (NCBI taxonomy): Eukaryota > Metazoa > Rotifera > Eurotatoria > Philodinida > Philodinidae > Rotaria > Rotaria sp. Silwood1. Next base: position 6,301,149 of record CAJNOP010000004.1, read on the forward strand.
TTTATTTATTTAGTTTCTATCATCTGAAGATAACCAAGAAGGATTTGTACCACTTACAACTGGTGTTTAGACTTTGCATTCAGTTATAAGAAGATTTTTCTTTTCGATATTCTTACTTGTGAAGAAACGTTTTTAGCTAATCGATCGCTTTTTCTTATCGAAAGCTAGTGGTGTACAGGTTATCGACCATGCTGATTCTAAGTATGATCCTGAGAAATCTGTTTAGGACTTTGTAAGCTGGCTTTCTAAACTAACAAATTTTTCGTCAAGAGTTTTTCTTTTGATCTACTCTCACTATACAGCATATCGAGTTGCCTAGAAAACAGTAACTTTTTCCGCAGAACGTACAGTTATTGCAGTTTATACAACCTATATATATCAACATCACAATGTGAACATCTTCAAAATGATACTGAGTAGGTAAAAACCGATTTTTACCAAAATTTCTGTTAGATCAAAAAATCAGCATACAAAAAGATCTAAGAAAATGTTGGAAACGTTCCCTCGTCAGTCATGTTACTATCGAAATTGAAATGTCATTAACAACGAATCAAGTCAATTTTTTTTTTAAATCTAAGCATTTTCGAAAGAATTTTGCATGAAGGTTTCTCAGTCAGAAAGATTTTCTACAAAACATACTATTTAGTTTTTAAGAATACGTTTCGAATTTACAGCATTTGCAAATGAAATCGTATACATTAAAAATCTATGCTCTTTTTTTGTGTTATGTTGCTGACGTTAGTTTTTCAATAATAACTTGGCGGAACAAATATCTATAGTGCTGAGTTTTTCAGGATATCTATAGCAACTTAACACACATTTTATACAGAAAAATTGTCTAAAACAAAATTTAGTCCAAAGATAGACATATTGTTTTTTTTTTAAGCCAATAATGTCTGCAATGACAGTTAAAGTTTCTGATCAAATCTCATCACTTGATGTATCAATAACATGTCCATATGTAACAACAACACTGCAGACTGTTTCGTGTACTTTTATATCCGTACGTGGTACTGATTTAACGGCTGAACTCAATTACAATTCATCAATGCCATCTTATTCAATTTTTAATATTCCAAGTATAAAATTCTTCAAGATTACTAGAGGAACGTTTTTTATTATCGATTTCTTGTAGATGCACAATATTACACATTCGGTTCATCATATGTTACATATAATCCGACAATAGATTCGTCAGGAAATTTACTTACTGTAAATGATGTTGTTATTTTACCTCAAAGTATTATTACTATTGCTGGTCGATTATCATCAATACAATTTTACAGTTCAGGTGCTGGTACAATCAATATTTATGTAAATAAAATAAATAATTTCCAATTCAAAAAGATTTTATAAGTATCGGTTTTCTTTTTTTAGTTACTTCGTCGTAGTTGTACATCACCATTGACTTATTGTTATGATACAAATACATGTAGTAATTGTACGAATACTTGTGGTAATTGTTCAAATCCATATTCATTACAATGTTCAACAAATATTTATTCAACAATAACTTATTTATGTGTTAATGCATCATTAAATCAACGCTTTCAACAAACAACATATTCAAATGCACAATTTGAAATTATTGCTCAATGGACAATAACAACAACTGGTACAAATTATCAACAAATTATTGCAAATACATCATTAAATATGATGAATCAAACAGCCCTTGTTGGTGATATTTTAGCATTTCAAGGTTTAGATATTGCAAAAAGTCTTTCGATTGATGGAACTGAAGATTATCGATGTATAAATCCAACAATAACAAATAATACATTTACATGTGCCGTTGGAAGTTTATCATCAAATGGTACACAATATCGATATTTACTTCAAACAACAATTATACAAGCAATACGAATTGCACCAAATACTATTTACGATAATGTTGGATATTTCTCTGTTGAAGGTCGATTAACACAAAATAATCTAACAACATATTCAGCATCAACTACATTACCTGTTGTTTATGGTATTGCATGGGTTGAAATTATTGGACCGTCAGTTGCAAGTGTTAATGTTATTTTAACATTTATAGTAAATATATATCCTGTTAGTAAGTATTTTCAAAATAATAATATTGATTTTTATATGATTTAATTTTTTTTTTGTTTTTATTATTTAGATGCAACAGCAACGAAATATATGTGGTTTATTAATGGAAATAATACATTAAATTCAACAACAAATACAATGAATATATCATTTTCATCAAGTGCTACATATACTATTGGTTGTCGAGCAAAAAATCTTCTATCAAGTAAATATAATTCAACATCAATTACTATAGTAGATTTTATAACAAATTTTACATTACATGCTGGTAATATAACAAATGTTTCAACTTCTCAACCATTTGAAGTAGCAAAATTTCAAATAAGAATGACTACAGGTAGTAATTATGCATGTCGTATTAATTATGATACATCACAATTAGTAAGCAGACTTTATTATTATACATATGGTTATATTCCTGGAAGTTATGTTACTCATCAATATTTACTACCAGGAGAATATAATGTAGGTCAAGTTTATAATATATCATCGTGACAAATATTCTTCGAGTAGTATTAGATACATTGAAATAAATTTTTCAAAAGTACAAACAATATTTTCATAGAGGAATACCCTTGTCTCTCAGCTATCTTGCGATTTGACGTACTGTCTAGCGGTAGGTTTAAGAGTCCAGTGTCTTCACTACAGCTATGATTTAGTTGTAGTTCTGAAAAGAAAACTTGTCTAGCACAGAATTTCTGCGTTCAATCACTTGAGCTCTTCATACATACTAACTAACTACAAGAGTAAGTGTATGTCCCAATGTAATGAGAATGGTATGGGGCAAATGATACGAGACAAATAGCCTTTAGTAACTTGTCCTGGGCCATTTCATAGCTGGTGGTTCTCAGGTTAGCACATGATACTTTGTCGATACGTGCTGAAAAACATAGCCACTTAGCCATAACAACTAAGGTTCATTCAGAACGAAATAGAATCGTTTTTATTGTTGTTTTTGTTTCTACTCATGTTCACTTTCGAGAAACTTTCAATATTATATTGTAATATATAATGAAATCTATTACTGAATATCTTTCTATTTTAAACCTGAACATTATTTTTACAGTCTCGCTTGCTATTTTAAACTGTTTTAAATGAACACATGTGTAATTCTTTTTCTTTGCCTCTTTCTCTTCATTATATTTGACTTATGTATTCAAAACTGTACATATCGGAGAAAACAAAGGCATACCAATATCACGCTATCTTAAAAGAAAAAATTAATGATAATAATGATACTTATGGCAAATTACACTTTAAATTAGCTGAAAAATCGAATATAGCACTTGATTCTGTATTCAATAGTTTAAGACAAAAAAAAAAGAATATGACTAATATGATTTGAACAATAAAATAATAATATCATACAATTCAAATAGATAATTTATCTAAATTATACTTTAGGTTTTCGCTCATTGTCAAAATGCAATGAGTAATGCATCATATTCATTCATTCATTATGTACAATATCCAATTGTCGGTCTTCAATTACAACAAAATGGCGTAGCAAAAAATACAAATTATCGTTTGAATTTTACCATAGCTCAAGGAACAGCACCACAATTTCAAATCATTGTAAATGGTGCACAAGTTAATTATACATATAATGAACAATATAATCTTGTTCAAACAGATTATTTTCCTGGTCAATTATCATCAATGAATTATACTGTTGAAATTTATGCATGGAACTATTTATCATCAAGTTATCTATCTAATATATTTTCAATTGTTTCACCTATAGTTAATCCTCAAATACGATCATCAGTTATGAATACATCATTTCCAGGTCCTATTTTATTTGAATATACAATGGAATCAGGTTCAGATATAGATATATTATTTTCATTTGGTGATATACTTACTAATAATTCAGTTATATGTCAATATTATGGTGATTATCCAACAAATATATGGAATTATTGTCAAAATACAAATCATACATTTCAAATTCCTGGTACATTAACAATTATTGTTGCTTTTACAAATGCTATAAGTACAGTGTATAAATATTTAACAGTAACATTAACAACATCAGTGAATCCAATTGAAGTTGTAACAAATTTACAAATACCATCAAGTCAATGTGTAGCTGCTTTTATTGATAATCGTGCTATTGCATCATTTGTTCTTCAATCAACAAATGGAATATCTAAACCAGCTTCAAATGCACAGCTTATTATTATACCTGATTCAATTAATCAACCAACAGTTACTCAAGGACCATTTCAATTAACATTTAATTATTTTGCATCACCAGCAATAACTTCAAATGGACTCAATGTTATTTATACATCACTTGGTAAGTCAAATGAATAACATATATACAGCCATAAACTCGTATTTTATTTTATTTTTTTTTATAGGAAATTATACAGCTGTTTTTCAAGTTAGTAATAGTATTGATTCAACAAATGTTAGTTGTATTGTACAAGTTGTACCAATTCTTCAACAAGTTTATTATTCGATTAATCCATTAAATTGGCCATTGAACGATACAATACCATTTCAAGCTTCAGTTTATATTGGTGATCCAAATCCAGGCACGGTTGTGATAACATGGAATTTTGGTGATGGTACAATTATTTCTAGAACAAGAACAGGTACAGAATTTACACACATTGGCATCGTAGTATTTCTTTCTGTTTTTTATTTATTGATGGCTCTGTTTCGTCATTTATAAACTAAGTAGTGAATTATAGTTCTCTGAGATTTTCATGTTCCATATCTATATTCCTATATTGACTTGTCTATTGATAGAATAAAATAAAAATAACTTAACGAAGAGAAAAAACAAAGATTGAAGTTCTTGCCACTTCGGCATAAGTTAGATTACACAAGATATGTTCTGATATGAGAAAGAATAGTTTTGGTTATTAATAACGATGTGCAGGATCAAAAAAATAAAAATCTGATAAGGCCAGACTTATGAAACAGAAAGTTGTTCGAATCAGAGCTTAAAATTGTAGTTAAATTTTTGTAAGATTCGGTCGAAAGCAAGTGTTGAAGCATAGAGGTAGAACATTAAGCATCCCACAACATCACAAAGAGACCAGCACCAACCGTGGCCGAGATAAACGCGAGACGAAATTCTACTACGGGATTAGTATGATAATTATTCTTTATTTTTCTTTGTCACTCACTACAATATATTGCGTTTAATATCTTTCATCATCGGCATGAATTAACAATAAGTATGAATTAATAAACCCTACCATATGTTGATTAATTCCATCGTCTACAATATCAGTAGCTCCATCGTGTTTCATATTTTCATCATGTAGAGATTGTGCTAATAGCTTTCTATGGGTCTTTTTTAGAAAATTATGTTATAAATCGCATCAATCCAAGCGAAATTCAAGAGAGACGACCAAAAAAAACAGACATTCTTCAGATAGATTTTTCAAAGCATAAATTTTTTATGATTTATTAAAAATTTAATATGCGTAAATTCTGAAATGGTTTTCTCTAAGGTGGAGTCGGGACTAAAGCCATTTCATCCCACACATCACTAGTTACTGCATTTTCAATTAGAGGTTCTCTATTTTTTTTTCATCGAAATTAAACACTAGCTTTATAGTTTCGTTTAATTTCTAATAATTATAATCTCATTCATCATTAAATTTATGATAAATTTATTTTTCTGCTATTATGCATAGCTTGGATCTGTGTTATCTTACCAACTTTCGATATTTTTGAACACTTCTTTGTTTCTATCATATATATATATAGATATAAAAAAAATTCTTAATTTTTATTTTATCTAATCCATAATAATATTTTCTAGCAACTCAATTTAGTCAAGCCGAGACACAATCTCATCGTTATACATCAGTAGGTACTTATTTATTAACAATTATAGTTCAAGGTCAACTTAATACTGTGACAAAAAACTTTTCTATTGACGTTCAATATCCTGTCTCAGGATTTATTGTAAATTTTACAAGTATTACCGGTTCTCCAAGTCAACTTATTTACGGTGGAAGTAAGTTTTTATAGAAAAAAACAAAGCTAAACCAAATTAAACTTAATATTTTCATAGTTCCAACAACAATATCAATTAATGTACGAGATTTAAGTATGCCATTAGCATCAAATCCTCTTCTATTTATTGATTATAATGATACAAGTCTATTAGCAACAAATAATGTTATTAGTGTTGCATTACCATATAATGGTTATTATACATTTTTTTCGCCCGGTATGTATTTAGTTAATTTTACTGTTTATAATCGTGTTTCATCAATAACACAAATAATTAAAATTGGTATTAATGCACCATTTGATAATTATGCATTTACTGTTTGTTATTTATTACCAACATTAACAAGTTCATTAAATGATATATGTAATTTAACATTAAACAGTGGATCTTATGATATACCTAAACAAAGTCAATTAGTTATTTATGTAACATGGACAAATCCAAGTAAATAATAATAATAAAAAAATATAAAATTGTATGTTTGTGCTAAAATTATTTTTATTTTAAGGTGGTGTTCCTGAATTATTTGATATTCTCTTTAAAAATACTACTTCTAATATTGTATTTAATGAAACATTTACAATAAGTCAAGTAACAAATGTATCTGAAATTGTTGGAATCACTACAGGTTCACCATTATATCGTTTAGTGATTGATTTTGAAAGTAATCCTCTATTAATAGTAAGTTAAAATTAATCAATTAAATATCAAAAATTATATCGATTTTTTTTTGTTTTTAATTCAAGGACGGTTTATATACTGTTGAAGTAAGAACTCGTAATCCATCATATACAGCAACGTATTCATTAGATATTTTTATTCTTTCAATGATTGCTGGTTTAACAATAAGTGATAAAAACATTCTTGTTCCAATGAATGTTTCAAAACCATTTCTAGCTATATATCAAAATTTTTCATCAATATCTTGTTTATATATTCAATATTCAGATAATATAAATGAATGTTATGGTAATTCATTATCATGTTTATCATTACCATCTGATTTATCATCGACATTACAAACATGTTCATTACCAATTCAACCATTTGTTTATGAAAATTCATCAATTTTATTTATACGAACATTTAATAGTTCTTATGCATGGTTATATGCTTATGCATGGAATCGTAGGACAATAATAAGTTCAAGATATTTTTTTTCATTTCCATTATCAACTGATGGTTGTAATTTACCCTTAGTACAATTTGATATTTATAATCCTGTAATGCGTTGGGCACGTCGTATACAATGTAGTCAAGCATTTTCCATAGCAGTACAAATTATTTTTAATTGTTCAAGATCATTAAATAATACAAAACAATGGAATATATTACAATGTAATACTGATACAGAAAAATGTTATCAAACACAAACATTAACTCAATTAATATCTCAGTTATCTTCAGCAACAACATCAGAAATTTATATTCGATCACAAATGTTACCTATAGGTACATATTTATTTAATTTTACTGTTTCAATGAATTCACAAACAGATGTATTAACATCAGCTTATACATACATAAAAATTATTCCATCAGATATAAGAGTTAATTTACTTGTCGATGGAACATCAATGATAACAAAGGGAGTAACACAGAGTCTTTTATTTCAACCAGGTGTTTATTCAATCGATCCCGATTCAAATTATTTTAATGCAGAAGTAAGCTATGCTTTTTTTGTTTTTTTAATTATTGTTAAAAAAATGTTTGTTTGATTGTAGAATTGGACATTTAAATATTATTGTCGTATATATCAACAAGCTTCATATCCAAGTTTCAATGGAGAAGAAATAACCATTGATTCGACTCGTATTGATCCAGCTAATCCATCGTGCTTCAATGCACTGGGTAATTTTAATTAAATCCTTTTCCTAACAAAAATCGATCGCGGATCTGATGCATTCAAATCGCATGATATTTTCAATTTATTTTTTCTTATTTGAAAGAGCATGTCCGAAAAAAGGTCATCTATTTATAGAAGTGTTGTTTTCTTTTAATAATAAGAAGGTTTTGTTCAAAAAAAAACAGGTACTGTAGCTTCACATGTTCTTTCAAATAGACAAGAAAAGTAATCGATTACAATAAAGTTCTTTCAAGACTTCTGGGATATGCGATCAAAGAAGTATAAGCAGAAGAAAGACATCTATTTTGCAACTAGATGATATCAGAAATAATCTAAAGACTTTTTGACAAAGGAGAAGGTGCCAAATAAAAAAAAATCATGTTTTTTATGAAAGATCAAACGTTGAAGTATTATTTCAATTGTGATTTTTCTGACGAAAATTTACTCTTTTGAGATATGTACTTAAAAAACAGTCGAAAACTTGCTTATTTTCAAGATAAAAAGATAATTATTCGAAAACTGTTAAGAAAACATATTTTATGTTTCTACACTCCGATGTATGAAATCAAAGAAATGAACGAATCTGCAAATCTTCTAAATAAATCTCACATTGTCTAAAAAGATATCAGTTTTTTCTTTCAACTATCTATTCTTTCATCTTTTGACAATCCTCTTTTTGGCGTTTTATCCATCATATCAAAGAAATATCATTAATTTTTCTTCTATAACAAATAAATTGATCATAAATTGTATCGTAATTAAAGCGATCAATATTAAGATAAACACATGATCCGAAAAAATTGATTTATTTTTACAAACACATAATAGGTATTGCTCAATATAGTCTCTTACATTGCTACTATCGTTATTAAACAAAATATTGAGTATATCAAACGATTTTATAGAACTAGAATTAACTTAATCTTTCCGATAAAATTCAAAAGACAAGAAACCATATATAAAGTGATGGTTATTGCACATTAGTTCATGCGAGACTTTTGATAATATTAATATTTAATCAAGTAGAATGTCAAACCTATACTAATACATTTTTATAGAAATATTTTTCAAAAATTTGATTTTATTATTACTTTGAATATCGATTTCTTTTCTTAGGCAATACAAGTCTTTTTACATATGGACCAAATAATAATCAATCAATTCTTTATATTCAACCATATGCCTTACAATCTGGTCGATCATATGAATTTAAAGCTATTCTGACAAATATTTATGATACATCCCTTAAATATACAGGTTATGCTTTAGTACAAATTCAAGAAGTTGATTCTGTTTTGATATCTGTCGAGTGAGATTGAAAAAACGAACACTATTGAAAAAGAAAATTTAATTAAAATTTTTTTCTTTAGGTGTGTTATTAGAATGTGTACAGCAAATGTTGAATATCAACGTATCAATCCGACTACACAAGCTCTTCTAACATCTTATTGTATCGATAATTGTGATAATGTTACAGATATTGTTATTCAATGGAATGTTTATCATGGTTTTACAACAGGTTATCCAAATAATGACATGCAATGGATTTTATATACAAATATGAGTGCATATGATGGCTCACTATTTTATGGTTAGAAACAAAAAGAAATTATTTTGTATTAATGATTTGTTGGTTTTTTTTCTTTTTAAGGCCGAAATACAAAGAATTTAACGGTAGTAAATACATTATTTTTAACTAATCCATCAGTTCTATATTGGAAATTTGAAGCCATCTATACTGCAACAACAAGTAATGGTGTAGCAACTGGTGCAGGTGCTATAAGATTTCTGATTAATTCACCACCACAAAATGGTACATGTACTACCGATCGAAGAAATGGAACAACTATGACACTTTTTCAATTTACATGTTTGAATTGGTTCGATGCAGATGGTGTCAGAGATTATACATTTTACGGTATGTATGTATATTTATACTAATGCTAATATACAATAAAATACAAAATCATTGTAGGTTTATTATTAATGAATGTTTATATGCAAAGTTAAATATATAAGAAACTTTTCCAGTTTTCTGTATAGCTTAGTGTAGAATAAAATGTTGTTTTTAATACACATTTTTAAGAAAATCTTAAACGACATTATTATATCTTTAACAGAAATGAAATCACTTTTTTGATAAAATTTGATAGCTAACGAGGGATGTTGTGTTGGAATTATGATAAACATTAAATTAGTATTATTTTTTATTCCAATCATCTAGAACCAATTGAGGCCAAAATCTTCGAATTCAAACTCAATCTATAAGCTCTAAATACATTTGTTACTTATGACTAAACCTTTCAGGATTCAAACTTGAAAATTTCTCCATCAAAGAATACGTGGGTTCAGTTAACTATAAATTTGAGCTGCTAAAACATGCTACAAGTATCGATAGTATGATGTTCGAATGTTGTCATCAAATGATTTTGAACAAAAAACAAACTCATTTTGCGATACTATTGAGAAAAATTCTCAATTCAATCGATTTCTTTTTTTGTTTGAATAACTAAGATCTGTGCAACAAATCCTAAGAAATCATTAATATTTTCTGTAAATGAACAACTATTTCAATAATATTATTCATTCTAGCATATACATCAACGAATAATATTCAAATTCCTATCGGTTTTACAACGTTAACTAATGTGGCATTATATTTACCTATTGGTGATCCAAATGCCAACTATGCACTTCAATTAACAGCTGAAATTCGTGATACTTATGGAGCTATTACTTCTTTTAATCTTCCAACTGTTGCTGTAAGAATTTTAATATATTTCTTCTTTATTTCGTTTTATAACATATAAATATCTATTTGTAAGGTTATTCCGGATAATACATCATTAACAAGTTTTATTGAAATAACACAACAATCATCAACACAAGGTCGTACTAATGATCCAATTGAAAAAATTCTCTATGCTGGTGATCAAAATATGGCCAGTCAATTAGTTTTATCTTTATCACAAACACTTAATTCCATGAGTTCCAATGCACGAACAGATGCAATATCAGGTTTAGAGAAATAAAATTTTTCATAAGTTTTTATAGTATTTGATATTTTTCTTATTATAGAAAATTTACCTGCACAAAATCTCTATGTATCCGGTTTATCTGTATCACCTTCGGTTAGTTCAAACAAACTAATTGAATCATTTTTTTTTCGATATATATTTTCATATTTTTTATAGACTATGCCAACAACAAATACATCAGCAAATACAAGTGAAGCATTAGCATCCTATACAGCTGCTCTAAATACTGACGCTAATGTTCGAGATTATGCTATACAATTTATATGTAATTTATCAATAACAACTATTGATAGTATTAAACTTCAAGCATCAACAATGAATCATTTAACTGAAGCAACACCAGCATTATCTCGACAAGCACTCGTATGTTTATCTTTTTTATTATGTTAAAAAAAGAATCGTTTACTACTTTTGTTTTTCATTAAATAAATAGACACTTGCTGTATCAAAATCTAGTGATTTAGTTAACGCATTATATGATATGGTTGATACCGTATCGTATGAAGATGTAAAAATGGCAGTTGAGTCTATTGCTCAAGTAGCAAGTAATATTCTTGTAGCTGTTAATACACCATTACTGGAACGTGGTATTGCTCTTAGTTTGGATTATGATCGAGCGAATATGTTACCACCAGATTATGAAACTGATATTGAAACTGTTTGGTCAAATCCAAATTTATTTGCTGATGGAGATGATTTTTCATGGGAAACAATACAAAAGAATCGAAATCTATATTATCAACAACAAGGTTCAAATGACATTGTTGGACAAGTTGAAGATGTATTATCAAAAGCTGTTAGTACTCTTACTTATCATATGAATGTCGGACAGACAAATGTCATAAGTTCAAATTCAATATTGATGAAGACTGAAAAAAGAAGAATAGACAAATTAGACTCTTTTACTATTCCGCCAGCTGCTGGTACTCGAATTAATTTACCAACATTATCCTACTGTAGTTTGTTATTCCAAAATGAATTTTGTTCAAATAGTACTGCAATTACGATTAATGTAAGATGATCTACATTTTTTTTCTCTTTTTGAAATTCTTCTCTTTTCTCTTTGTTTTAGTCTGTTGTTTTGCCTTCAGCAACAGCTGGTTATAATGGACGTACACAAACAAATATAAATATGTCCCGAAGTGTATCATTAAGTTTATTCGATTCAAATGGAACAACTATACCATTGAATAATCTTCCAACACCAATTGAAATAATAATTCCACGTGATCCAAATTTACTTTTACCATCAATGACATTACAAAATGTTACTGAACAAACAAAATTAACAAAAGAAAATAATAATCGACAATTTTCAATTTATTATATTAATATAACAAGTTCAACAAAAAGTTTAACTTTATCAGCAACATTTGAATTTAAATCCGATAATTTATCACTTGGTTATATGCTTATTTTTCGTTTTGATGCTGTTCCAATACTTAATAGTACAATGAATCAAACAGATGGATATAAAATTTTTTGTCCAGCAGGTAAATAAAAATATTTTTTATTACTTCAACAACGTTCTTCTCATTATTTTGTTTTTTATTAGCTCAAATTTTGACAGTTAATGATGGTTATATATATTCATATTTTCTTGATAATACTCGAACTATTAATCATCAATATGTTATATTTGGTATTCGTGAATTAAATTCAACAGAATTTCAATCATTTTGTTCGAATAATGCAAGTCTATCAAGTCCAATGTCACCAGTAACGGATACAGCAATTAATTTTACATCAAATTATCACATACGTGCATATACATCAGCTTGTTATTATCTTGATAAAAATTCTTATTGGCAAACAAAAGATATTGTAGTAAGTTTATAGTTTCTTTTGTAAAACCAACACATTTTTTTTCAAGAAAATAGTGAATATAAGTTTAAATCAATGTTTCTGTGATTTCCTTTTCCTAATTTCTAGCAACTATGGGGTAAGAAAGAATTCAAACGATCATTTGATTCATTTCCATAGCAACCAAGGACTACAGATATTGGATTCCTTATCCAGCTTACGAAAGACTTTCTTCAACTGCCTATTTCCAATTTCAATGACTTTTTGTCTGTAGATAGTACATAGTATTCTAGTAAAAACTTTAAAAAGATTAGAGTTCCTATGGAAATTCGACGAAGCTGACGAATATTTTGATAGGCTTATTTTCTAGAAACCTCCGATTTTTCAAAAACTTGGAATCTATAGAAAATTGACATATTAAAAGTTCGGTAGCTAAGTCAAATATCAATAAGAATCCAAATCCTGTTAGAATTTTATTAGAAGACTATGTAGCATCTGTAAACAAAAAAATGATTAAAATCTGAAGGGTACCATTGAGAAGGTTCTCGTTAGACTGTTGTAGAAAATTCCAAAGTCATTCTCGAAATCTGAATGGCTGAAATACGTTTGGGAATATTCCGATTTGTCTCAGTCGTTATACGATCAACATAAAAAAACTGTGAACTGATCAAGTTATTACTTTAGAAAATAGCCAATATCAGTGTTTCCAAACCTATCGAGATATATAAAAGTGCGTTGAGAATCGCTGCAGATATAATGGGCATGTACAACAAATTTATTTGTCAGTTTAATCAATGGTTAGAATAATAATAATAATAATGTTCTAATTTAGAAAAGTGAAAAATGATCAAGAAAAAACTACGAGCTAATAACAACAAAACATAAACCATCAGTCAAAAGGCTCTATTTAGAATGTAAAACTAAATATGACAGATCATTTCTCCGTTGATCGATTATTCTAAGACAACAACTATAGTCTAATAGAGATTTTTCACTTAGCATATTTTGCATTAGTATAATAAAGATAAAGAACACATGTGAGGTACACATTTTGGCCCTAAAATTATGAAAGCAAAAAAAAATCAAATGCTTGTCTTAGGTTGGTTCACAAACTAGTTATGGACAAACACAATGTTATACCAGTCATTTAACCACATTTGCAGGTGGATGGATTGTTTTACCGGCGCCAATTAATTGGAATTATGTATTTGCTCATGCTGATTTTTCAAAAAACAAGGCAATTTACTTAACAATGATACTTTTAGCGATATTTTATATTTTATTTATGATTTATGCTCGATATAAGGATAAAAAAGATATTGAAAAAGTAAGAAAAAATAAAAATTAGATATTGAATTTATTCTACAAATATTTATCTTTTTAGCTTGGTGTTACTCCATTACCAGATAATCTTATAAATGATAAATATTATTATCAAATTATTGTATTTACTGGTTTCAGAAAAGATGCAGGAACAAAGTCCAAAGTAAATAATCTATTTCTTTTTCATTATTTTAAAAATTTTTTAAGCAAATAACAAATAAATGTTATTTTAATCAAGGTTCATTTTGTTATTTCTGGTGATGATGAAGAAACAGGTGTACGTACTTTTGAAGATCCACACAGAAAAATTTTACAACGTGGTAGTATCGATTCATTTATTATGGCTGTGCCAAAGTAAGTTAGATATATATTAGCAAACTAATGAAAAACGAATAGAGATAAATCTTTTTTTTATTGTTTATTTTTAGGTCACTTGGTCGACTTAATTATATGCGTATTTGGCATGATAATTCAGGTTTAGGGAGTGAAGCATCATGGTTTCTTAAATATATTATTGTACGAGATTTACAAACAATGGAAAAAAATCATTTTATTTGTCAAGAATGGTTTGCTGTAGAGAAAGATGATGGAGTGGTAAAATTAATTGAGAAAAAAGGAAATATTTAATTATAAGAAAAATTTTATATGAATATGTATAGATTGATCGTGTGATACCTGTTGCAGGTGAAGCACAAAAAGTTGAATTTGCTTATTTATTATCGAAAACGACATACTATTCAATGTCTGATGGACATCTATGGTTTTCAGTTATTTCAAGACCACCATCAACACGATTTACACGTGTTCAACGGTGTACATGCTGTTTTGTATTACTCTTGATGTCAATGTAAGTTATAGATTTGTTTTTCAGTGACATTGTTTTTGAAGGAAACAAACAGTTAGTCGATAGGACATCTATTCATCATATAGG
>CAJNOP010000004.1:6316145-6347444 GCA_905250075.1 Rotaria sp. Silwood1
TTTTTGAGACAATTATTACTTATATACATTAAATGTTAATGTAAAAACGAAGTGCTCAATTGGACTACGAAATAATGTTCCTCTTATCCAATTTTCACTGACGAGTATTTCTTTATAAATGTTGCCAATTTTTCAACACTCTCTTGCTGAACGAAACCCGAGAACTGTAGTTTGATCTATATGCGTGCTGCTGATAAGTACTTTTCAATGAAAATCTATACCGCTAAGTACTAAGGATCTTATCAAGTATTCATAAAGATAAGGCTTTTTATGAGAATTAATGAGAGGAATTTCGGACTGAACCGAGATTTCTACGTTTCGTCAAATAGATTTAAAGTTGATTTTCGGAAAAATCTGTATTATTATCTCGTGTAAGCTCCTATTAGACTCATTTTCCAAAAATAGTTACCACTAGTTAATCAGTAAATGAAAGAAAAACATATTTCTCGAAAACAAGGAGTGTCTAATTGTTTTTTATATTAATCGTCGACTTCAGAAATTGATTTTCAATTACATTTGTAACTTGAGTTGTTTTTTGAGCGATTCATTATTTTATCGTGGCAGTTACTCTCTGGATATAACGTCAATGAAACTTCAGTTCGATTGGTTGATATGATATCGGAAATAGAAGATTATATTTAATAGTCCGAGAATTCTACGATAATTCATTGTCTACGAAATTCGTTATAGTATTAATTACAGTTTTATAGAGAGTTTTAATCGACATTACCAGTAAACTATCTTGCTCAAACACTAAAATGGCTATTGAATGATAAGTGGGACAAATTTTCATGATGTCTTATCTTATAAAATGATACATATCTAACTTATTCATTGATTATTACAAATATTCTCATATTTCCATTTAGGCTTATGAATATAATGTATTATGATCAAAGTGAAATAGCAAAATCTAAAACAGTTAATGGCATTAATATGGGACCATTTTATATCACACCAGAACAGGTTAATTTTTTTATTAATATCAATTATTCGAATGAGAAATAAATTCTCTATTGTTTTTTCTAACTTTCTATATTTAGATTGCAATTGGTATTATTGCTGAATTAATTTGTTTTTTACCAAGTACAATTTTAGTTGAAATGTTTCGTCGTTTACGTCTTCGTCGTCGTCCTGCATCACCTGTACGTGAAGCACTTCGACGAATGCAATATGAACATGAAGAAAAACAAAAACAAGCTGCACTTAGTGATATACATCCACAATTAACTAAGTAAGCGAAATCAGCATGGTTAATTTAATTAATTAATTTTTTTATTGTCTCTTCTTATACATTTAGTTACATTGTTAATTCAGATCCAATTCTATCAAGAAATGATCTTGATATAATGCGAAATACATTAGCATCACCATTACCTGATAAACAAATTTCATATAAAACAATTCAACAAGAATCAAAAATAAAGAAGAAAAATAAAAAACTAACATTACCATGGTGGTTTATATTTATTGCTTATGGTTTATCATTTATTGTTGTTAGTATATCAACATTATTTATTATTGCACGTGGTATTGAATTTGGTGATTTAAAAACACGTAAATGGCTAACATCATCTATAACTGGTTTTTTTTCATCAGTGCTTTTAACACAACCAATTAAAGTAATAAATAATCATTATTACTTTGGATTATTATTTTGTTTTTAAATTTTCTTTCAGGTTATATTTATGGCAATATTTTTTACATTATTTTTTCGTCGTGATAATGATGATATAATTGATGATGATAATGATGATATATTTCTTGATGGTGATGAAGAATATTTACATGCATTTGATGATAGATCTTTATTAACATTTCGATCAAAATCTGGACATATACCATTAACAGAAGGTGAATTAATTGATGCACGTAATAAACGTTTAAATGAAATTAAAATGTGGGATATTATAAGAGAATTATTAGCATATTCATCATTTTTATGGATACTTTATGTTGTTAGTTATTCAAATCGTGATCCTAATGCATATTTTATTGTCAAACATTTAAAACAAGATCTACTTGATTTAAATAGTGCAACAAATGATTATACACAGGTACATATATTTTGAAAAAAAAAAATTATTTCAAGATTCAGTAGATGATACTTCATTGAAATTAGCACTTGAATTGGAAAGTGAGAGCAGTATTATAATATTAATGATTTTCTTTGTTGACAAAGGAATCATCCGAAAGTATTATTCAGCATTTAAGCTCATATTAAGACTACAATAGTGTCTTGGTGAGACTAGCAAACAGTGGAATTGACAAAGAATCTTTTTTATCTGTGAGCAATTGACCAATGGGCAGTGTAGGCTGAATCAAACCAAACTTTATTGATTTGAGTTCAGTTCATTTTCAATCTCTGTGATCCATGGTTGGACACATTAGTGTTATCAAAAATCTAAAAGAGCTCATGTCCATGGATCGATTTAATAATCCATAGAGTATCCTGAAAGTATCAGCAGAAAAAAAATCCTTCTTTTTTCTTTGTTGATATGTTGAATTTCAAGTAAATTTAATTGTTGTATCATACCGTTTACTCGTAAATCATTTATCTAAGTAAACAATCGTAAATTAAAATGATTTCTGACTTTGAAAAAAGACAGACATTTCAGAACAATCTAGTTAACAAAATTTTTCTCATTCAATTTGTAACTATTTATATGTTTCTTGCATTTAAGATTTATCATTTCAATCAATATTGGGACTGGTTAAGAACATCCTTCGTACCACATATTCGAGCTTCTAAATGGTATAATGATGCACCACCGACTAATCTAACAGGTAAATACATAATTGATATTATATGATTAATATTTTCTTTATTTCTTTTAGGTTATATTAATGATAAAACAAATCGTATTCTCGGTTGGGCAACAATGCGTCAATTACGTGTAAAACCTAGTAAATATTTAAATTCATTTTCTTTTCTTTTTTCATATTTCAATATTTTTCAATTAAATTTATTTTAGATTCATGTACAATTGTCTCATCATTTCAAAATATAAGTTCATCATGTGAAGCAGGATATAGTACTTTTAATGAAGATCAACGTTCATTTAATCCTGGTTGGACATCAGTTTATAATTCAACTATTGGTTATATTGGAAATTATTCACTATCAATAAGAAAAGCATTTATGTATAATAAAAGTCAATCTCTTGATACATATGCATATGTTGGTGAACATGCAACATATAGTGGAGGTGGTTATGTATATGAATTTCGTGGAAAAATGCATGATATGATATCAAATATATCATTATTACAACAATTATCATGGATTGATATGCAAACACGAGCAGTTATTATACAAATGAGTTTATATAATCCGAATGTAAATTTATTTATATTTGTTACTATTATTGCGGAATTTTTACCAACAGGTGGTATTTATCCATCAGCACGTGTTGAACCAATATCATTATTGAATAATTTTCAAGGTATGAATGATTATGAATAACAGAAAACAAAGGACTATAACAGTAAAAATTTTTCTATTTTTATTTAGGTTTTGCTTTATTTAAATTAATTTGTGGAATTCTTTATATGATATTTATAATTTATTATATGCAACGTGAAATTCGTTCACTATTCAATCATCGTATGAAATATTTTCGTGATTTTTGGTCATACCCAGAAATTGGTATAATAGCATGTTCATGGGCTGGTCTATTTATATATTTATGGCGTATTCGTGAAGGTAATCGTATTAGTGATTTATTTAAAGAAACAAATGGTTATGCATATGTTAATTTACAATTAGCATCATATGTTAATGATCTATTAACATTTTTATTAGGTTTTTGTTGTTTTTTTGGTACAGTTAAATTTCTACGTTTATTAAGATTTAATCAACGTATGTCAATGTTATCATCAACATTAATGTATGCAGCTAAAGATTTAATATCATTTTCTTTCATGTTTTCAATTGTTTATTTCGGTTATTTGACATTATTTTTTCTTTTATTTCATTCAAAACTTTTGGAATGTTCAAATCCTTTAAGTACAGCACAAATGTTATTTGAAATGATGTTATTAAAATTTGATGTTTCGGATTTATATGCGGCTGATATATTTCTTGGACCATTTTGTTTTACATTATTCATAGTATTTGTAGTTTTTATTTGTATGAATATGGTATGTATATTATATACATGAAATAGGTTTAGAATCTTCAAAAACCTAAACTAAAATTAATTTAGAATATTGCGAATTGAAAATGAAATTCTTCTTGTTTTTTTTTCCTTTATTTTAGTTTATTTCGATTATAGCAGATTCATTTCGAGTTGTTCGACATAATATTTCATTACAAAACAGTGAACATGAAATTGTTGATTTTATGGTTAATCAAATGAAGAAATGGACAGGTAAAGATATTCATTGTTAAATTGTATGATTTTATTTCTTTCGTTTGTTTTTTTAAATTAACTTTAGGTATTGGTAGACCCAAAGGAATCGATCGTCTTCATTTAAATCCATTTGATGGTACTCGTGTTCATTATCATGATCCTATAACATCATTTCCTGATAAAATGGATGAACTATTAATTGCATTGAATAAAGTAAAAAAAGAATTGCTTCGTTTTTTTTTTTATGAATTTAATTTTGTATATTTAATATTTATTAGGTTTATATGGATACAAAACGTAATGATACATTAATGTTTCGTCCAATGAGTAATAATACATCCGAAATAATTGAAAAAACAAATATTATATTAGATAATACTGATAAAAATTTCAAAAACTAAAACAATTATAAAATTTGATGTTTTCTATTGTTTGTATATGTGATTATTATTATTACTGTTGTGATTTTCGTATTGTGCGTTGAAAATTTTTATTTTTCTCATCAATGTTAAGTATCTTGTGAAAAAGACAAGCTGTATAATCAGATGTGTATAAAGAGAAAGAATGATTAATAACTTGTGAATTCTATCAATCTGTATTTATTTCTTGGTACATGTCAAAATCAATGTTCTATTGTCTAAGCAAAAGAGAAATAAATCTTATTTTTTTCAAATAGAAATCTCTCCAATGAACAAATACGAAGATCATTTATGCCTGTCAACCACCGTATTTTACCATTTCAAATGGCTCAATATAACGATCATATATCTTTATGATCATATACGGATCAATATGATTATATACGGAGAATGCGGAGACCATATGTATATGCAGCTTCCGTATACGACGAGAGTAAATGAGTATTTATTTTTTTTTCTCCGTAAATTATCGTATTTCTCCGTTATATGATCGTTATACTGAACTATGTATATCATCGCATTTATTACTATACAGTTGTTTATGACCGTATGTGTTTGATTTAAGCTCTGTCAGATGTCTATCAAACATTGTCATCGAGAGAAATAATATGAAGCGATAGAGACAATCGACGAGTTTTTGTTATTTTTATTGCAACTTATTTGTACAGACGGTGATGATGTAATGCATAATATAAATATTGATTTGTATTTTGAAGAGAAATTTGTACAACATGTATTTATATATAAATAAAATATATAAATATACTGATCTATAATGAATTCTTTGTTTTTTTCATCATCTTCTATATGTTAGATATTTGTGATCAATCATAATATCTGATGCCTGCTTTTAATGAATATATATATGTATATATTTCGTAGGAGTATATTACGATTGTTTTATCAACAGTAAAAACTTTTGATTGATTGAGAATGTCTTTAGAACACATGAATAGTTGATGAAATTTATAATTATAAAAATGCAATTGCTACTGTAACATTTGAATATTCAATATAGACATCGTAATTCTTCAATATAGACATCTTTCAAAAAGAATATCCAGCTAATTATATTTGAAAAGACTTTCTTTCAAACATTATATTTATTCTATAGGAAAATGCCTCTTCGTGACATATATATATAGTCTGATCATAATCGAATCTAGTTTCTTTTTTGTGCTACAATTATCTTCTTCTAAAAATATAATGAATATAAAAGAGTCTAATTTTCTTCTTGAATAAAAACTAGGATCAGATAGAATAGTAAATAACTGATCAAAGTAGTGAATAGCGGCTACTGTTATTACACAGCATCATAAAATAAAAGACATATGATTGAAAAAAAGGTCAGCTCTCGTCTATAGTAATCAAATAGTTTGTGGAATAATTAAAAAAACGTTGTCTGTTTTTCATGTTGGTGCAAGCTACCTCCCACTACTGTAGTCAGTCAGAAAGAACGAAAGAATTTTTTGATCCATTTAACATGACCGAGTGTCCTTTTTAAACGTCCTATTGACCGATGAATGGTAAAACATCTGTTACTTCTCTGGCTAATTAACTATAGTTCAATGGATTCTACTATGTGCGACATCTATTTTATTTCTATTAGTTATTTCGATTATTTTAAGATTAAAACTCTAAGATTTTTTTTTGAATCTAAATCGTTCGTGAACATCTTTCTTTTTCTTATCTTGTATTATTTATTTTTAATTTATATTTTATAGTAAAAGATAACTGTTTATACTAATTAAGAAGGTTCAATTGTCTCTATTATGGCTATGGTTAATCTATTGTTTTTTTCTCTATGTCAAATAATCAGTTCGTTATCTTCTTCGAGCTTCTCTATCAACACCTATAAATTTAATCATTCAATATTTTTTTTTTCTCAATTACCTTTGCGTGTATATTGTTTCATATGAAATAGATATTATTTATAACGACAGTCCCTAGAGAACTAAGAAAATAGAACGGAAATATAATCCATGTGATTCATTAAACTTTTTTTTTTTTACAGATCATTTCTTCAGGCCTACAACAGATTCTTCTTCATAATGTCGAATTTTTCTAAAGATCAACCATCAATTCGGTAGATAATTTTTATTTCAAAAATTAATTTTTCTATTAAATATTTTCTTTAGTGTCCATGCACCACCAGGTGGTCGTAGTACTAATATATTTGGTATACCTGAACCTGAAGCACCTATGCCAACAAAAAAAAATCATATGGAATCAGATATATTTGGTTGTAAAAAGGATAATACTGATTTCGTACCTGTTAAGTAAAGTGAAAAATAAATTAAATCTATACAAAATTTCATCTATTTTAATTAAATAGACAAACACGTAATATAACAAATAATATTTTTGGAAATCAACCTGAACAACCAATTCAAAAATCGAACATCTATTCTGAGAAAAATAAATCAACTATATTTGATGAAGCACCACCTCAACAACCATCAAATAAACCTGATCGTCAACGATCAAATATATTTGCTACAGATGAACCTGTACAATCAACAACAACAGCAACACGTCCAGTTTCGGAAAAATATAAATCAAGTATATTTGGTAATAATGATTATGATATACAAAATAAACGTCAACCAGGTACACGACAAGGTCTACGAGGTAGGTTACAACAAACAAATAATTATCAAGATAGTTATCGACCATCTATTGCCATAAGTCTTTATTCACCATTGAGATTAAAAGGTAGCATTTATAAATAACAACAGCAAAAAAATTAATTCATATGCATTATGTTTCTATTCTGCATTTTATTTTTGTATATTATATAAATTTTATTTAGATCCAAATGCATCACGCAGTGAGTCTGCTAATTATATTTTTTTGTGTTATACATGTTTTTTTTTAATTTTGAACTAAAAAAAAAAGAAAAGAATTCATGAAAACAAAAAAAAACGAGATTTCATTTTCATTTCTAACTTTTCTCTTTTATAGTGCGTGCTTATCGCTTTTTGTGAATTTATAAGAATATAGACAGAGATAGGTCCTGTTGGTATTTTCTTTTTACCTTTTGTGTTAGTGTATTTTCAACATTCAACACTAGAACAGTGTGTATCACTTACTAAATGAAATAACTTATTTGTTTTGTTTTGTTTTTCTTTATATTCTAAAAAAAAGAATCAATGTCGAATTTCAATGCATGATCCTTTTATTTAGACGTTTATCATTCGTCAAGCTTCAATCGTATTCGTGTAAATGCCTATTGCTTTGTTGTGTATTGTTACCCATTTGTCACCTGCTTTTGAGATATAACAATATATACATATAGTGAAATGAGATATGAAATTAAAAAGGAATAATTAACTTCCGTTTTTTTTCTTTTTATCTTGAACTTTGATAATTAATATTTACAAAAAACATTTTTATAATTTAATGCTTTACTGAACTTTTGCTTCAGAATGTGCTTCGTATTTTTTTTCTTTCTTACTCTTATATTATCGTATTTTGAATTGTTTGATTTATTTTATAGTGGGTTATAATCCAATAAATGGTGAACCTTATTCAATTAAAGATGGTTTAAATTCAAAAGTTGAACAAACAGGAACGACAGAAAATGAAAAAGAATCTGATGATACAAGTAAAATACCTGAAGAAAACAATAGCGAACAAGTAGAAAATGGAAATACTGATGTTACCGAAAATGGTAATACTGAAGGATCAAACGATAAACAAACCAATGGTCATTCTAATGGTACCAATGGACATACTACCACAAAAGTAAGACAAACAACATAAAATTTTTTTTTAATATTAGTACAGTGTTTTATTAAGATTTTCTCTTTTGGAAATGTTAACTCGTTATGTTCGATAATTCTGTTGTCTATGAGAAAAAGGATTAATTTTACTATGATAATGATATTTGAGTAAATATTGATGTAATCATTACACAATAATTTTCGTATAAATTTCTAGAATACATAACTTGTGAGAATATGACATTTGGCTCAAGTTTTATTTGATTATAAAAGATATCATTCTCTATGAAAAAATGTTGGTCCCCCCGTTTCGTCGAGATTAGAATTATCTTGCACCGGCCCTTTTGATTTTCCCACTGATGACTATCGTCAATGAAAAATGATAATGTTCGATGATGATTTCTACACCGTTTACCCGTCTGAAATATTAAATAATGTAGACAATTTTGTGTCCTGAGAACAATTTTTGTATTTCATTGACTTTTTCTAACTTTTGAAATAATAAAAATTATATATAAATTGATAAAGATAAATTTAATTGTTTATAACATTTTATTTTATTTTTTCTTAATAGGATCCGCATACAAGTGTTCGTGTTGCTCATCCACCAGGTGGTCGATCAAATGGTCCACTTTGGTAAAAGATCATTTTCCTAAATTAATTAATCGCCAAAGACGAACAAATACATTAATAATCGATGTTGTGTTGTGTATCAAACAGTTGTTTGGTTTTTTTTTTTTTATGTCATTATTCTTATTGCGTCATAATTTATATTATCTTATGGGTTTATCTGGTCTCTATCATCTAATCTAACAGCATGCTTCAGATATATCAATTCACGGTGTTTTTTTTTTCGTTTCGTGTTTTTTTTTTTCGTTTCATTGTCTCTTAGCGTGTGTTTGTTAATCAAATATTATCCATTTTGTCTGTAGTAGAGAATGAATGTAGCAAAGAAAAAAATATTCATTTTCTTCTGTTGTGCGATGATTCAATGATCTTCTTATCTTTTGTTGTCGTCTTGACTTATTTACGCGTGCATTTAAATCATAAAACAAGCAAGGAAAAGAAAAGAAAAGAGAAAGAAAACAAATAACAAAAAATTAATTGTGTAGGCTTTAAAAATGAATTCTTTCTCATACTTTAGATATGAACGGTCAACGACGTTAAGAAAGAAAGATAGACGAAGTTTGCGTCCTATTTCTTATCGCCGGTGACGAATGTACAAACGATAGATTGAATATATAAGAATGTAAGTGTTTAGTTCTATTCATACACAAGAGAGTTCTTCTTATATTGATAATCTAGCAAAAAAAAAAAAGAAATTATGATCACAAACGGTGCATTAGATGGTGAAATGTATGGAGTTTCACCATTTCAACAAGTAAAAGAAAATCTAAGATATCATCTTTTCTTTTGTTTAAATGAGAATTTCTTTTAGGGAAGAACATTTATGACACCACCACGTAATCCACCAGTTTATTATAATAATTCGAGTTATTCCCAACCATCTATGATGACACGGGATGGTACATTAAATAATGCCGGTAGTAGTGCTAATCCAAATAATGCTACTGGCTATTTATCTGATCTTCACTCACATTCAGTACAAAGCAAATTTTCACATGTGAGAATTTAAAACAAAAAAACAAATTCTTTTTTTTTTTTCGTTTATAATGGAAGAAGCTCGATTTTATGATAGAATATAAGTTCAATTGATTCTCTTGGCATCATCATATCATAAAGTATATTTGTTGATTTTTCTGGTCGTTTGCAAAATGAAAAACAAACACATGTTTATTGATACAGTTAATATCTGTAAAATGCTGCAATGCTTTTGCTTGGATTAGTAAATGATTTAATGAGTACATCAGTATAAATATTCTTTAGAAGTATTTTCTCAATATCACCATGCTTTAACTATTTTGAATTTATACAAGAATGTTTCACAAGTTTTGCTATCGAATGTAAAGCAAAAACAATATTAGATAAATAGTACTACGAGATCCCAATATGGCTAATTTTCACAAATAAACAGCAATCTATTTGTTGGGTTTAAGAGAAATAAATGATAGATCAGATTGAAATGCAGATATTTGAATAGGACTCTTTATTCGAATATATTACACAAAAACAAACAAAGTTTAGCGTGTTTTTGACTCAATTCTGATAAAGTAAAGTTTCCGTCAAAAAGAGTAAAACGTGGTTGAAACGAACTTTTGAATGTATATCATCAGAAAGAATGAACTCAGTCATTTCGTTCTTTTCGTACACGAATAGAAAACAAAATGTTGAATCGTTCTGAAAATAAAACAATTTTTATAAAGTAAATATGTTGGAGTTTCTCTGTATTATTTATTTAATATTTCTACTTATCATTTTGTAGTAAAACGTGTGTTACGCTCTTGAATCATGAGTCTCTTTCAAAATGATTAGGGCATGGTGATATTGAGAAAATAGTTAGAAGAATATTTATTCTGATGCATCTGTTATTTTCAAAGCTTATAAAAGAAAGTCCAAAAAAATAATGAAGTAATTTTAAAATAAGAAATAGTAAATAAATCAATGTATTGAAAAGAGGACTATAATTGAATATTACGACCCGCAGGACGGATATCGGTACTTATAGTTGAGTATGTATATGATAGTTAGTTTTCATAAAGTACTATTGAGATTGACTGATTAAAGCTTGAAGATATTTTACATGTCAGCTGCATTTGTAATTTGTTGTGTTTGTATTTTATGATTGTTTTTACTGTTATTATTTAATCTTCTTTTTTTATTTTGTTTCTAAATTAAAATAAAGAAAATAATACATATAGATTGCGAAATATTAATGTGAGTCGAGTACGAGAACAATGCAAATCTCAATGATATGAAAATTATCATTTCATGTTCTTTTTTGCTTCTCTTATGTATAATAATTTAATTTTTAGGCTAACAGTATGATGGGTACATCTCGCTTAGCTCATCTTGGTGTTAATGGACCCTTTAGTAGTCTTGGACCAGGTTCCAATCATGGTACGTCAATCTAATTAATATTTTTTGTTTGTTTGTTTAATATGAAAAACTTTTTTTTGTGCGTATATATTGCTTTGCTTCTGCATCTTTCAGTACGCAAAAGCTTACAAATGACAAGTATGCTTGTTTATATTGCTTTTGAAAAGAAAAAAAAAAAAAAACAGGAAAACAATCACGCATGTTTGATTTGTTGATTATTTTCTGCATGATGATATTTTTCTTTTTCGATAGATTTAAGTTTTATTTTGTATATTAAATTTTTTATTTAGTTGATGCAGCAGCCGTGGACAATAGTGCACGCATATCGCCAGAGAATAATCTTGATTTTTATGCTTATTCACAAGCGGCACCATACAGTGTAATTTTCGCAATTTTTACTTTATTTACTTAATTTTCTTTCGTTTTGTTGAAACGATATATGATTTTTATTTTTGTTTGTGTGTATATTATAAAAATATTATTGATTATATATATATAAATATACAGATGCAACAATTGACCGATGATGATCTACTTATTGGTGGTTCAAATCGTGATGAAAAAGAACGTACAATACCACCTGATATGCCATCTGTTCGACAAGCACGATCTGATTTTGCATATTTTATGAGTGATGAATTGAGGTAATATTTGTTCAAAATAGGAAAAAAAAACCAAGATCTTTTTACTTTTGTTTCTCTTAGAGCTGAATTATTTAGGCGTAATCAGATGTTAATGGCATGTGCAAATCTTGATGTAGCAGGAGGTAAGACAGATAAAAAGAGTTTTGTTCTAAAGAGGTTGAAAAAGGAAAAATATCGAAAAGTTTAACTAATAAGAGATTCTTTATTTTTGGCATAATACTAACATTTTAACATAGATCATATTTTCGTTGAGTAAGTGTAAATAAAAAAACATCTAAATATTCTATGACATTTATAAGATCATTGAACAGCAATCGTTTGAGCACGAAGAAGCAAGTCAAACCACTTTTTGAGTTGAGCCTGAGTTATTTTGCAGTAGTTTTTAGTCATATCATGACATCTTGTTTCTTGTGGTTATACATTAAAATAAAATAAGAACAGCAAAACACCACTTTCTTTTTGAAAAATAAACAAAACCTCAACTTAAAGTTATTTACAAGCAAAAAGTATTTTATGAACATTTCAATTAATGTATTATTGTACTTCAAAAAATGTTAAAATGTATTAGCTTGTACAAAATTTTGAACAATGCAAATGCATTAAAAGACTGCTTTGAGAAAATAGACGTTCAACTAATACTGATGTAGCAGGAGCACACATATGATTTATCAAGCAAGGTTATTAAGATATTAATATAGATTATGATCACTGGTTAAATTTTCTTTCTGCAGGAAACTATCAATTTCTTTGGAAACTGATTTTGATGTTGAATTACTTTCTTGACTGAATGAATGATTCGAGTCAACGGCACTCAACTTTCGAGTTCGAGTTATGACTCGAACTCATCCATCTGTTTATTTGCTCTAGCATTGAATATGGAGTTTGGATACCGAGAAAAGTTACATTCATATTTTCATTTCGATGTTTCTACGATTAATCGAAGAAAATATCAATATCACAGATCAAATTTTTTAAATTTTATTCATTTAAGCTATGCCTGAACGCGTTGGTGATTATTATAATTTAATGCCACTTGATAGTAGTCAAGCAAATGTTCCACATAAATCACGTACATTTCGTTATCAAACAATAAGTTATAAAGCAACACATATACGAACTAATGCTGTATGTTATTTAAAAAGAATAATGGGTATAAAATATAACAAAAAAAAATTATTCTTTTCTTTTTCTTTTTTTCTAATAATTCTAAATATTTTCTTTTTATGTATTTATATAATAAAGGATGTAAATTACCAACAGCACGACTTTATGATGTTGTTGAAGCATGGAAAAAAATCGTTCATGCCAATATTGTACAATTACGTGACGTTTTTTTAACGAAAGATTTTGACGATGAACAACCTTGTATTTATTTTTTTTTCGTTATTTTTTTTTTTTTGTATTTTTAAAATATCTTTATGTTAAATATTTCTAGCTATTGTTTTCGTCTATGATTTTATACCATGTTGTGAAACATTACAAAAACGACATTTTAGTTCAAATGTTAGTCAACTTAAAGGTTGGGCTAATCCATATAATCTATCTGGTGAAGATCGTCCATTTAGTGCTGGCAAAGGTATATGAAAGATAATTTTATGATTTATATCTTTATATATATATACGAATTTTTATTTAAGGAACAAGTCATACAGGTTTACTAGCTGAATCACTTATATGGGAATATGTTGTACAGATATCATCATTAATTCGAACATTACATGGAGTACCACTTGCTTGTCGATGTTTAAATTTATCAAGAATACTTGTTGATGGTGATTCAAAAGGAGGACGCGGAAAATCTAGGTATATAACATATCTAAACAAAAAAAAACAACAAAAGGATTATGAAAAATAAAAGTCAATCTAAATATGTATTACATGAAGCAAATAAAATTGTGCTATCTTATATAAAAAGTAGTCTATGTAATCATATAGATTGAAAAGATTACATGTTAAGTGTTTTTTTTTAAACCTACTAATACGTATAACTCTCTTAATTTTGTTATCATTATCATGTATAGATAGATGAGTTTTCTTTATTGTAATAAATCATTAACTATTATATTTTTGTATTTCTAGAGTATGGCTTAGTGGTGTAGGTATTGCTGATATTCTTGATGGAACTATTAATGGAATTGTTCATCAACATATAGTAAAATAATCCATTATTATTTTTGATTTAAATATTATATACTGTTTTCTAGTTAAATGATTTACAAGATTTTGGTCGTTTAATATTAATGTTAGCATGTAACTCGATTGTAGGTGCACAAAAAGAACATTTACAAACATCATTAGATATAGTTCAACGAAATTATTCACATGATCTTAAAAATCTTATTTTGTAAGATATTTCTAATAAAAGCTAATATACAGGATGATTTAAAAGTCGTTCGATAGCCTTTGTTGATGTACAATATTTGATAAGTATTAGATAGAAAGTTGCTGATTTCACTGTTTCATCTTGTTGTGTATTTCAACAATGTCGGTTGATGATCACATTGTCATTGAATAGGCTTAGGAAAAAAAATATCGATAACTCTATGAAAATTTCATGAAAGTTTAGTTATGAAGAAAAGTCCTAGATCCATGGACTTGCGGTCTACACCCATATCAGAAGGTTCTATCATTAGCCGACATTGTTGAATCATATAGTGACACAACCTCTTTTGAATGGTGAAAGTCGCAGCTCTTCATCTGGTTCCTATCAAAAGTTCTTCATAATCAGAAACTGTCCGATAATTTCTGAATCAATCTATAGACTTTTATGTTTTGTATTTATTTGTTTTCTTTTTAGACATTTCTTACTACCATCGAATACATCAAAGCCAAAAACTATTAATGAATGTATGCCAATGATTGGTGCACGTTTTTATGCACAAATTGATAATTTACATGTACGTGGTGATATTCTTGAAAATGAATTGGCTAAAGTAAGTCAATTAAATAAATTATTTCATAAAAACAATAAGAAATGTATAAATTTTCGTTAAAAATGGTTTTTTTTTTCAATATTTAGGAGCTTGACTGTGGTCGTTTGTTTCGTTTGATTTGTAAACTCGATGCACTTCTTGAACGACCAGAGTAAAAAAAAAAGCATTTTTATTTGTTTGATATATTTTTAAATCAACATTAAATTTTAGACATTCAATGAATCAAGTTTGGTCCGAAACAGGTGATCGTTATATTTTGAAATTATTTCGTGATTTTGTATTTCATGCAGTTGGTTTCGATGGTGAACCAATTATTGATATAGCACACATTGTTCAATGTTTAAATAAAGTAAAAACAAAATTTTTAAATTAAACATTTTCCTATGTTTTAAATATTTATTTATTTTTTCAGTTCGACGCAGGTTCACATGATAAAATCTGTCTTACATCACGAGATGAGCAAAATGTTATTATTGTTAGTTATTCTGAATTACATCAAGCTTTCGAACGTGCTTTTACTGAATTAATGAATTATGGATCGACAGGATCATCTTGAATATTCAAAATGAAAAGAAAACCAAAAGATCTGTTTGTTAGAAAGAAAATCTTTATTATCATTTATAATTCATTCTTAAATGTATATATAAAAAATTTTCTTTCTTTCATCTTTTTTTTTCACCTTATTTGTAATGTATAAAGAAAATTCTACAACACGTATTTTTCTTTTTCTTTTTTTCTTTTTTCAACGTCGTTCGTTAGTTGTTATTTTCTTGATTATAACTATCATATTATTAAAAACCAACCAACTAATGTTCACTTTTGTGCGTCTAGATGATAGAAGCTTGTATTGTCTGTTTTAACCTTCTATTAAAAAAAAAATTATCAAGCATCGGTGTAGTTCTTTTTTTTTTTTGTTCAATGTGTAACATTCAATTTTTTTTTCTTTAACAAACTATATAAAAAGAAAAGAAAAAAACTAAATAACGCATACATTGCCGTCGAAAATATGTTCAAACACTATGTGACATTGTTGATTAAAAAAAAAGCGAATGTTATTACGGATGATTCATAGAGGACGTCCAAATACTTATTATTAAATATTTTTCACACAACTTTCGATGAAAATTTGAAGTTTAAGTTATTTCGAAGTACATTTTTACATAGAAATGAATTGAATAAAGTATTTAAGTATAAAAATATACCATCGAAATAATTGAAGATAATCTACAATGAAAATTTTATCGATGTGATTTTTATTTGAGCGTCTTTTATGGATGACTTCGTATTTAAAAAAATGGTTAAGAGAAAATAAAATGCCATTTGCACCCTATTTATTGAAGAAGAAGAGAAGAAAAAAAAACGTATTGTATTTTTTTTTCTTTTTTCTGAAATATGAGAAAAAAAAACCTATAGGACATAGCAACATCAATAACAACAATGATTACTAAACGTTTCTTTTTTATTACGCTACACAACATTTTTATTCAACAATAAGAATTAGTTTTCTATCATGACACAATTTGGAACAACAGATTCAGCTAGTCATCTTAATCGTATTCTTCCAATACCACATACTCCATCGTATATTGGTCGGTTAGTAATACAGAAAAAAAAAGACGAAAAAAGGAATTCTAATTATTTAAAAAAATATATCAAATATTTGCTAAAATGAAATTTTTAGTCATCCAATTTATCCAAAAGCAAGTCCAGATATAACAACACGAATATATAATCCAATATTTTCAACACGTTGGCAAAAGTCATCGGATAATTATGCTGAAAAGAGTCGAGATTATCATTGTGCTACATATACATATCTTGGACCGGAATGGTTTAAAGCACCACCTAAACATTATCAAACATACAAAGAACCTCTTCATCTACCAGGAGGAAGTTCAACTGTATGTTATTTTTGACTATTTACTCGAATGGTTGAATTTCTTTTTCTATGCATTTAGAATAATCGACCACAAAGTGTTCCAAATCAAACTTCGTAAAAATTATTTACATATAGTTTCAAAAAAAAAAATAGAATTTCTTTTTTTTTTTTTGTTAATTTTTCTATTAGGCGATCAAATGATAATTGGTCACAATTTCTTAATGAATATCCTGGTCGTTTTAAAATTGAATATGCATCACCTGATGATGTTAATGATTTATGCTTTAAAAATAATCATGTTCATTATGATGCGAGTGTTGTTCATCGACCAACTCGCTATGCTGTATGTTTTTCATATAATTTAATCATAAAAAAAAACTTATTTCATTTTGCTTTCTCATTTTAGTTTCAAACTGATAAAGAACCACTTACACTTGCAACAGGAATACCAAATCGAATTGAACCTGTAATGTAAGTTAATCGAATATATCTTAATTGTTTTAGTTCTATTTCTTTGGTTTTTTTTTGTTTATTTAGAAATCCATTTCGACAATCGGATGCACAACATGCTCCTATGACAACACATTCATCATGGTTTCCTTATGGCAACACACCATGTCGATATCAAAATTTTGTTAGCCAAAATCCACGATTTTAATATCATTCATATGATTTATAATAACTGAAATAAATAATTGAAAAACTAAACTAAAAAAAAAAACAGAAAAATAAGTTCTTTCAAATGTAGATGTTTGCAATGAGTAGAAAAAGTTTATTAATATTTAGCGGATTATATTTTTTTCTTCTTAATTTACGGCAAAGAATATTGTCGAGTTATTATTTTGATTTTACGTATTAAACTTTCAAATAATATTATTCAAGTCTATTAGTTATATATAAACATATTCAAGTTTTGCTTAAATCTTATATTAGTATGTTAATTTTATTTGAAAGAAAAAAGTTTTTTTTTTCTAAAAATATTATTCATTCTATTTGTATTGAAACTAAACATATTCAAATAAAATTTGATTTATGACTAAAGTGAAAACATCTTAATTAATATAAAGTCATTCAAATTATATAGTATCGAATTGAAAAACATTTAAAACAATGAGTAATAAAATCGACAACTTTCAATAAATAGTCATTTTACATACTCCATAAAGTTTTCTATCAAATGCACTATGTGAAAAAATTTTCTAAAACAAAAACTGAACACGTTAGTTTTATGAAAATTCATTTTTTAACAGTACCATCTAAAAGAGTATAAAACTCTGAATAATATGAGGAATTGCCGAGTTTTTTAATAATTTTCTCTTGTAAAGATACAAGCAACAAAAACAGTTGGATTTTGTTAAACAATTACTTGAAAATGCATTTTTCTGGTAATGCTTGTAGATTCTTTAGAGAAAATAAAAATAATAAAAAAAATATGGCGGTCTCTCATATTATTCAGAATCTTGTGCTCTTGCATATGGTAATATTAAAAATGAAATCCCACACAGTCCGACTATGAAGCCTTGATAGATGTATAATAGAGTGCATCTGATATAGAACTTTATTGATTATGCAAATTACAATTCAGATTTGAGTTAGGTACTTGACATCGTCAAACAAAAAGAATCCAAAATATTTTATTCTTATAATTACAAGTAATATTGTATAAAAAGCATGAAACAATCAATTTCAATATAACTTGATAATCTATAACAATCTGTTCAAAAGATTAATTGATATGATCTGTTATTTCAAACAATCGACATTTGAAACATTCACGAATTCTTATGAATGTTAATTACAACAACAAAAAACTTATAATCCATTATCGTTCATATCATTATGAATGAATTAATTTTTACATATGGTAGAAGAAATAAATAACATCTTTGTTTTCTGATTACGTAGTTGTAGACTTCTTTTTTTTTTCTGTCGTATACATTGATTTATCCATATCTCATATGTATAATGAAGAGTACAAACAGTTGGAGGGCGTCGAATAGAAAAAGGTTGTTGTGTTCGGTATCATCATTTTTATCCCTCCTGCTGTTGTCGATTCTGCTATTGAAAGAATAAGAAAAAGAAGAAGTAATAGTAGAGATAGACAATGATTATACCAAGCTGTATAGATAGATTTTCTAATGGAAAAAAAACGGCATTCTCTCATCGCCTTGTTGACTCGCGAGAGCAATTCCATACGCGTCGAAGAGCAGAGAAATATTATTTATACATTGTTTATGTTTATACATGTCTATGGATTGCTATTTTATCGTTAGAATAGATTCTCTCTACATGAACAAATGAGAATCATCATCATCATCTCAGAATGGACAAGAAGAAGAGAAAAAAAAGAAAAGAAAGATAGCTAACTGTATAATATCTATCTTCTTCATAGAACGATCGTATTTTGATGATTGGTTCTTGTCTTTCACCCTTCGTTTTCTTTTTTTTTCCTACTATAACTCATATCGCCTACATACTTGTATATGGAGTATCCTCTAGTGATGAATTAGTCGATCTCTTATTTTCTCGTTTTCCAAACATTTTGTATACACATATATCATTCATACAGCTAGACAAACAAGACGTTATTTTAAGAATACTAGAGAAGGCGTTTTTCTTCTAATTGATATTTTATTCAATTTCTTTTCTTTTTCTTCGTCTTTTTTCTTTTTTTATTTTGTAAAAGTGCTAGACGATTGAAATAATTTGTTTTTTTTATTTGGAAGCACTAGTATTATTACATTTACCTTGTTCTGTTCTTTCATTTTCTATCGTTCTTTATGTGACTTTTTAAAAGTAACACAGAAGGAGAGAGAAAGAGAGTGATATAGTTTTGTTGACATATTTGAAGAAAAAAAAAAGAAAAATTTATTTTCTATTTCATTTTCATTCAAGTATTTACATCGTCATCGTCCATGTCATTACATAAAGATACAACATTTACAAGTAAGAATTCAAACATCAATATATGATGTACAAAAAGAAAAAAGGATTATTGTTTTAACTTTTGATAGAAATTTTTGTTGGTGGTTTACCTTATCATACAACAGATGATACATTACGAAAATTTTTTGAACGTTTTGGTGAAATTGAAGAAGCAGTTGTAAGTATTTTTTTTTTGTTTTAAATTTCAAGAAATTTTATATAATTTATTATTCTTTTTTTAATAAAAGGTTATTACTGATCGACAAACAGGCAAATCACGTGGTTATGGATTTGTAAGTAGACAAAGATTGATTATGAGCATGCGTATATGTATATATATATATATATATATATATTCATGAATGAATATGCTAGTTTCCTGTCTTAAAAGATAATTGCTGTCTTTTCTTATCATTGGCGTGCCATCAATCAGTAAAGGAATCTAAGCATGTCTGCTACTAATATGAATGTACTTATGTTTTTTTTCTACTTTGTACAAACAATTGTTTGATCATGAGCAAATATATAAAGATTTATTAGAGATTCGAATATATATATATATACATATATGTATGATTAGTAGAGAAAGGTCAAATGAAACCTTTCAAGATATTATTTTTTCATAGCAATTAACTTGTATTTTAAAGGTGACTATGAATACACAAGAAGCCGCAAGTCTAGCAACAAAAGAAGCCAATCCTGTTATTGATGGTCGAAAAGCAAATGTTAATTTAGCTTATCTTGGTGCTAAACCACGTGTAATACCATCACCAGCTGGTGAGTTAAGATTTAAATGTAACATTATTTTTTTTTAAATTTATCTATATTATTTTTTAATATCTAATTGCATAAAAAAAAGGTTTATATATATATATAATTATTAAATAATAATAATAAATGACTATCCTTTCTCTCTCCTCATTAATTGTAGTACGAGCAGCATGAGAAAAAAATAACTAAACTAGACAGTAAGTGGATGCTCTGGATGACGCTGCCGTTTGTTTGACTGAGCACGAATTTGTGCCAGTTACTTGATGTTTTATTTTTTGTATATTCTTTTTGTTTTTCTTAACCCAATACGTTAAATTATAATACATTAACTAAAAACTCTATTTATATATGTACGATAACAACCATACCCACACCATTGTGGCATGGAATCTTTCTCTTTTTTCTGTATTTCGAGTGTTTGACATTAGTGTTGTTGTGGTGCTCACACACTCTCTCTCTTTTTTTTACTTCTTCTATGTCTGCGCCCGTGTGCTCGCTTTCGTGTGTGTGTGTCTTTTCTCAATGCTTTCATTTTTCATCTCATAGTTATTTGATCACATAGTAGCAGTATGAATGAGACAAACAGGAACAAATATAATAATGATGATATAAATTTATGTTCTTTTCTTTTCGTTTTGAGACAATTGAAATTTGATTCTTTATAAATAAATATTGAAATATACAAGAGACGATAACAAATTTCTAACAGCGTGTTTGCGTGATTTGTATGC
This sequence comes from Rotaria sp. Silwood1, assembly GCA_905250075.1. Classification (NCBI taxonomy): domain Eukaryota; kingdom Metazoa; phylum Rotifera; class Eurotatoria; order Philodinida; family Philodinidae; genus Rotaria; species Rotaria sp. Silwood1. Next base: position 6,337,525 of record CAJNOP010000004.1, read on the forward strand.
CTTTAGAATTTCACATCGATTGTTGTTGTTGTTGTTGTTGCTGTTATTTCTTGTCTCTTGGTTGCAGTAATCGATTTGATTGATTGATTGATTTTTTTTTGTTGTTGTTGTCTTTTTAAACCAACATACGAATATTATGATCAATTAAAATTTAATTTATTAATTTATAAATATTTCTCTTTTCATTATTATAGGTCTTATCCCACTTCATCTTGCCGGCGCTTATTCAGCAGCATTACCAACAACTTATGGGTGAGTTGATTTCAATTTTTTTTTTCTCTCTTACTTCAGTTTTACGTATAGACGAGTGAATCCCCTGTAGAGAAATCAAATCAATCTTGAAGTTAAAGAAGAGAAAGAAAGAATGTTTATTTGAAAAACAGAACACCCAAGTAATCAAGCGAATCTGATGAAAGGCCACCCTCTGTGTATTGACGCACACATACGGTGCTGATGACGTGATTGTTCTCTCATGTTGAAATAGATTTCCTCTATCAAAATTAGATAGTTTAGATAAACAAAAGAAAAAAAAAGAAAAAAGTTTTTCTTTCAAATTCTATTCAAAGATAAGCTATTAAACACATGTCATGCATCTGAATAGTCATTTCTTTTAATTTTTTTTAGTATTCAACCAATTTATTATCAACAACCACCAACGACAACTCTATTAGCAACAACTACAACACCACAAACTCTTAGTACATTGATACCTAATCAAACAACAACTACATTAAATGGTGTACATACATCACAAAATCAAACCACAGGTGCACCATCCTATTATGAATTAACTTATGCTACAACCCCATTAACATCAGCATCTATTGAACAACCATCATATATATATGCGACAGCTCCTGGACAAACATTTTCTTATACACAATTACCGACTGGAGTTACTCAACAACAAACAGGTCCAACTAATCTCAATGATGTTTATACGAATCATACAGCGAAATATATGATTGATGATCATAGTGGATCTGTTGATCGTGATCATCATCAACGTGCAGCAGCCGGATGGTGATAAAAATAATTAGAAGAAATATGTGCAGGGAAAATGACGAAAACAATATGTCGAGATCATTAATGTTTTGTTTATCTTTTTCTTTTCTTAATGTTCTGTTTTTCTTTCTTGTTTAAGTTTTTTTTTTTCATCAAAAAAAATCAAATCTAGCCGAACATTTTCTACTGTACAGTCACGAATTTTCGCTTGTTGACAATAAATCGAGAAAGCGAGTTTTATCTTTATCTCAACTATGAATATTTATTTCAAATACATATTTATTTGTTAATTTGAGTAATGATTATCAAACATGTTAAGTGTCATTTGAATTTGATGATAATAATAAAAAAGAAGCCGCTGTTAGGTTGTAAACAATTGCATATTGATTAATGAAGGACTACTTTGAAGATGAGTTTAGATGTAAATAATCTTAATGGTTCATTTCAAAATGAATTCATTTTTTTTTTATGTTTATTGATAATAAAACTAATTTTAAAGGTAAACAAGACAACATTAATGGACATTATTTCCACAAGTATGCATGACATTATATCAATACCGTGTTTTAGTCCTATTGTTTTTAATACAGGTCAAACAAACTTATTATACTCAGACATAATAAAAAGAATTTTTCTATCATAGTTTAGACGTCTCTTTTAGTTTATTTGATACTACAGGTGACTGTTACGCCATTTACGTTTGCAAATTTGGTTTCTATTTAGCTCAGATGTAAGAAATTTTAATTAGATATCTTGCATGTACTAGAACATCTATCACATAGTACGCGTGTTTTTGCTGTAACGACAATCTATACTTTGTATTGTGATATTCTACACAACGGCGAGTCGTTAGAATTTCGTTCGAGTTATGTCAAGGGAGATCCATGCCTCGAGATGATTCAAAAGATTTTGAGTATTAAATAGGATTTTGCGTACATCTTCAGTAAGTTCCGCAAACAGTAATTTTGATGATTTGGCTTCCATCTGTTACCCAAAATAATTCAGAGTGGTGAGCTAGTCTCCAGTCAACTATGTGAACAGGATCGGCTCTAGGCGAACTCATTTTTCGTTCTTATGTTAATTGAAACTTCTATTCAAATAGAGCATTTGATCATGTCCTATTTATTCAAGTGAGAGTTATTCATAATAATAAACTGTTTCTTTTTTTCGGTGTCGACCTCTTAGAACAGTTGAAAGATAATATAAATAGTTTCGAGCAAGTCGAAAAAGAAGTTGAAAATGAACTTGGTGTGACCATTCTAAGTTTACGATGTTATCATAAAAAAGGCAATGGAACTGTTCGAACTTTTCGGATGTTGGTTGATGACAGATACGCCTGATCATGCTCCATCTTAAGAGGTGTGGATGCGTCTGGGTGTGGGTGTGAGAATGTGTATGAGTCTTCACTTTTCCTACATCCACACCCTCCACCAGTTATCTCCTTTTTCATGTTGTAATTCGAATCGATGAGCCTTAAAGTAGCTCATAAGAAAAAGATCACAGCTACATGTTTATTACGGATTTGTTCATCTGATTTGAAGAAAAAAGAATTCATTACCGTCTGATGTAACAACACCAGAAGGTTCGGAAATGTTCTCTGAATATCCTAGCAGTGAATTGTTTGAGTTAAACCCTTTGAAGATGAGAGTAAAAGTTGCTGAATATTTAAAAGTCTATATTCTACAAAGTTCAATTTGATTCTATAGAACTGAGGTAACTTCCGACTGAACTGAAAGGTGCCCCAAAAGTTTCGACTCTTCGCTGTAAATTGATGTTACCTATATATAATATATATTGATAGAAAGTTTATTGAAATATACAGTTTTGTGGAGACTGAGAAGAGCTACCATCTTTAAACAAAATGGTTCAAAATGTTCTATAGTTATGAATAGTTCTGATTTTCATTTACAATGACTAAGCATTTTAAATCCAACATTTTTTTCAAAAACAAAAATTCTTTAATGTTTTTAGTTATTAAAGTCAACTGAAATATCATTTACTACATATTTTACTAGAAATTTTTACATAATTCGAGAAAGTTCGAAAAGCGACATAAGAATATGAATAACAAAACCAATTCTGCTTCTCTTTCCACTACAAAACTTGAAGAAAACTAGAAACATTAATAAAAATCTCAGATATCTTGCTTTCCGAGAGCATGCTTGATTTTCAATAATGTTAATTGATCCACTGTTAATTTATGTTTCGAGATGCAGTGTCACATAGTGAAGTCGATAATAACCTTTCTAAGTTTCATGAATGAACGGAGCAGTTGATGAGCTAAAATTACTGAAAATTCAACATGTTCTTCCAAATTCAAGATAAGTGAGATTTTAATTAATCTTTCTGATATCTTTCTAGTTTTGTATTGGAAACAGCATCGAAACATTTTTGATATCCATATTCTTGTATAGCTTGTCGAACTCTATCGAATCATAAAAGAAAACCTAGATCATTATATTTTGCTTCACGTGTCGCAAGCCTATTTTGTTTTTTGCAAAAAACGGAAGATGTAAAATGCTTAGTCAGCATAAATAAAATGATAAAAACTTTTCATAGCTATGACACAATTTCAATTATTCTTTTCAGATGATAGCTCTTCTCATTCTCAACAAAACTATATACTTCAATCAAGTACCTATCAATATATACTGTATATCGATTACATCAACTTACCAAGAAGCATCAAAAGTTTTCGGACATTCTTCAGCTTTATATGTATAGACAAACACAATCGATTTATTAATATTCTTGTAATGTTCTTCAATGAAATGAATTATACTATTCCATAGTTTTTGTTTCTTTGGAAGAGAACCTTGTTCAAGCCAGACTTATTTCAATTGAGAATTAAATTGTTTACGGTATCGATCCATTTGACATTCAGCTGATGAAAGAGATGATTGTATCATGTCTTCTTTTGTTGGTTGAGCAACGCTTCTATGTTGGTCATGTAATTTTCCTCGAATATTCTCCTTATTAATTATATTAAAGAATGTTTCTTCAGATAATTCACATGACAGAGAACAGTTTTGATTAGCTATTCGTTCTGTTAGTAAATTAAATTCGTCTTTAGTTATATCCTCTTGATATTTAGAATGACAAAGTTGTGCACATTTCATTGTTCAAAACTGCATTGATTGACAAAAAAAAACTTTTTTTTTCTATACTATAGTTTGAGTTCCACAACTCCATTTTGGTTTTCAGAAAGTAATTGACTTTCCTGAAAACTCGTATAAAATATTATATGGGAATATGTATGCTACAAAAGTACAAAGTATAGAAAACCTATGAAAAACTACCATACAAAAATAATTATTCAGTCTTGTTTTAATCACATCAAATCTAGTTGAGAAAATATAGCAAGAATTCTATGATGAATTTTGGCTTAATAAAAAAGTCTGATGTATATTTCATCATTGATACAGTCTTCGACACCCTTAAAAACAACTTTTGATTTGTGGAATAGAGCAGTTTTGTGCTCAAATATTTGAAAAAAAAAACAATGCAAAAACTAGAAAAATCCAGAACGAGTGATGAAGGAAAATGTATCTCTACCGGATCGCACCGGCCGTTTACCGTTACCTGTTACAATTCTAGGTGATAGGTTATGGGATCCAAATGTTATTTTATGATTATTATTATACATTTCATTAGATACAAATAATATACATAAAACTGCACTTATCTCACCATTCTAAAAAAATGTCGTGTTCATATCTGTCAAATTCTGGAAATCTTATGATATTATAAGATATAGTGTACAAAAAAGTCTTGTCCTACAGGACTCTACTCTGCAGTTAGATGATTCAGTTTCCGGTGAGGATGATGATTTCGATCAGTCATATACAACAAAAACAACTAGTGTAACATTGAAAGATTTTCGTTCAGATATAAAGGAACAGTTGGTCATAAAAATCGTTAATGGTGGATTACACGAGATGATCATATTTTTCTTGAATAATTTGCATCAGCTTACAAAAAAACAAATCTCATGATTTTTTCATAACTATTGCTGAACCTATTAGTATACCACAATATATAGAAAAATATAAAATATCAGTTTATTAAATTATATACATCAAGTTATAGAAAAGTAAAATTAGTATTACAATACAATCGATATTTTGTTGACAATTCTGTTCCTGATGTTTTAAAAAATATTCTAGATGAGTCACAAAGTCAAGAATATCGGTTATCACCAACAGAGAATAACATTGATATAAACACAATAATAGAAAAAATTTCAAATTTCTTATTTCTGCAACAGTTCTTACAAAAGAAATTACAGCAACATATGAACAAATATCTGATGATATACAAAGTGCATATGAAAACACCGATTGCGATAATGAAGATTTTTAAAAAAGGTTTCATTTGAGGTTATTCCAAATAAAATTGAACTTTTACGAAAACGATGTCAGGAATTAGAGTATCCATTGCTTGATGTATATGATTTTCATCATGATACGATTGTGAAAAATTTTAATATTTAACTTCTATAAATAATGCGATTTTACAATCTCATCAAGAAAAAAGTTTAAAGAAATATGTTTCATAATCGACGTATACGGTCTCGTTTAATTGTTCTTCCATTTAGTGTAGAAATATTTGTACTTGGTAGTATAACTACTACTTGTACAACAAATAAAAATTGTTTAGTAATGTATAATTCAAATGTATCTGTTCAGCAATAAAAACAACGATTCAAAATTTAGTTAACCGCTGATCATGCTCATACAAGATTGTGCCGTACAACATTAGTTAGAGAAGATAATAAAATAATTGATTTAAATTGTTTAAGTGAATCTGAATTATATGAAGCTAATTGGAAAAAATTGCACAATTTAGATCATATTGCTAAAGTTAAATCGGGTGAAGTGTGTTGTCGAATGACACCAGAATTTGATCAAGAATATGTATCAATTAATAATGATCAACATCGATATTCACTTTTGTGTGTCATAAATCCAAATAAATTTCGTACATGTGAATATTTAATAAGTAATCATGAACAATGTGATGATAAAATAATCGTTTTTTTCTGATAATATGTTAACTTAAAAAATTTATGCATATTTAACATGATCCAAACGTAAAAACAATTTTTGTTTTGAAAGTTACAAACACATGATTTGACTTGATGCGAATGTATTAATATAAATTTCAAGTCATGGAGGATCAAGAAGACAAGCAGAACAACGACTTGGCTGTGAAGTACGACCTAAAAAATGCTAAGATTTAGGAATATAATAGTTTTTCTATTCACTTCTTTCTTAAGATATTGTTGAAGTGTTTTATGTTATATTCAGCTAAACAACAAATTTTTCTTATAAATCAAGGTTATTCATACAAAGTCATAACAGAATTAGTTAATAAACAAGATAATCTATTCTTTCAAACACGAAAAAATCAATGGCGATTACTACATGAAATTCTAAAACAAACGGATCTAGATGAAGATAAAGAAGAGTACTATCTATAGTTCAAATGTTACTATCAATGACTTCTGTTCAACAACATGTTAAACCAACCAACAAAATCAAATATGAACTACTCAAAAAAAAAAGTATCGAAGAGAAATTCTCTGCAGTTTTCAAATATAGTAAAAAAATTAAAATCCCATTTTATCTGTTGAATCGTTACTTTTCTTTCTGAAAAACGTTGCGAATATTCTATGATAACCGGGAAAATTTTTGAACGATAAGAATACGCTCTCGTCATAAACATTATGTTGATAAGAAAGAAAGAAAGAGTGGTTCGATACCAATTCGAAGCTATCACATCTGCACGTATTATTTAGAACTATATGTCCTGGAGAAAATGAATGTAGCAGACGCACTTCTCATGGTCGATATAATGTTGGATAGAAATTCATTAGCATTTAGAAAAGGAATGTTGCTCTGGCAGGACAATGTTACCATCAACCCGCGAATTCTCGTCATTGCAACACGTTTTCGATCAGGTTTGATCATTTACCTCTTGGTAAGTTGTATTAAGCAACTCTTCTCGTGCACGTGCAGAGCACGACATCTTTCTTGTCTTTACACATCACATCTTTTTTTTCGTTCTGCACACTGTGTGGTGTGTAAGCACAGAACGCATATCGAGCTTTCTGTCAATTAGGTAAGTTATCGCTTCTCGGCCTTTTCGGCTAAGATCAAAGTGTAGTATCTGTTCTCGTCGGTTTGAAAGCCGGCGCTGGTCCCATTGGGGCCAGGCTCTTTCAAGCGGATTTTTGGACATCGGCCGGGACCCCGAGTTCACTCGGACCCGTGCCACGGATCGTCTCGACACTGCAGTGCCGTCGAGTTCGGTCCACTCCCGTTTCCTTCGGGAATCGGGAACCCTCTTTATTGAAAAAATTAAATGAAAACATTCCCAATAAAATAACGATGTGTATTCATCATTCACATTCTGATGCAACTGCTCTAATGATATTTCATAAGTTCGTTGTAGTATGATAACTAACATAAAACGAAACACATGATTGTTTTGTTTACTGATGAAATCAAGCGGACCAAGAAGAACAAAGAGAAACTAAAATTTCTAATGGTCCAGTACCTCTTGATTTGATAGAAATTTCAATAGTAAATAAGAGATGGCAGTACTGGTCGATAGAAAACATTATCATGAATAGTTTAAATAGAAAACAGCTGAATTATATTTGTAACTGGCACAGACAAATAATGTCGATAAGAAAATTTTTTCTTAATTCAAACTAAAGCTCATAGAAGTGAAGAGCTATAATGGTTCATCTCTAAATACAAATAAATGTTTTATTCACAAGCATGAAATCTTTCGACAAAAATCTCTGAAACTATGTTTAATCGTAAATGATCCGGCTCAACTATTATTGGCAATCGAAGTATAATATCAGACATTTTTATCATTATTGTTTATTTCGAAACACCTTTGAGTTACGAAACTTTGTTTCACTTTTTTATTTACAACCCTGTTTCATTGATCTTCTAATTATTGTTTTTTATGTAAGATCCTACGCAAAAGAATTGCACGCTTTTCCTCTTGACAAAGTTCGATATAAGCTGACAGAATTTCATTTTTTTATTCCTCTTTACCTTTCATAGTTCTCTATCACAAGAGAGTTGAACCGATATTCTATCGTTGATAGCTTATCTGTAAGCCGAACCTTACCTTTCACGTGAATTCACGGAATGAAGAAAAAAGAGCAAATATTTTCTGGTGAAAGTTGGAGAAGATTCAAGGTAGAATTCTTTGCTTCTTTTCAACCAAGAACCGTTGGTGAAATCGAGGTCCACTTTATTCTCATATTTTATTTTATTTTCTTCACACGGCGTAAAATGGCCATAAATATCTTATCTTTGTTTCAATGATGGAAAGTTTAGCTATATTTTTCGAATTCCTCCTATTTCAAAACTGATAAGTTCCTTTCATGGTTTTATTAAATATTTTAGAACGATTTTTCTCTCTTCATTAGATTATTTTATCACTGTTTTATACTTACAGTGATGGAAAACAATGTACTTTTATTCCATAAAATATCGATTTTCAGTAATTTATCCTTCAAATATAAAGAATTCTATTTTTCTTCGACATGATTTTACAATAATATTCCTCGATTTCCATGATGTCTTGCGAGATATAACATACTTCAGGAATGGATGAGAAATATCTGCACCAAAGTACAATAAAAATTGACTAGTTCAATTCTTTTTCCTTGCGAAGAGAACTTTTTTATATAACAGTCGAAGCCCTCTTTGTCTGCTAACTATCAATACATTCAGTCTAGAGATATACAATTATCATACTTGATGAAAGAAACAATGGCCTATATAACTTTACATTTCACTATAGTCTTATCCCAAAAAAATTACAATGATACACACATATTACAGAGTAACAGTTCGTTGCTAAAAATGATTTTATCAACAAAATGTAATGAAAAACGTATCCTGCAACTGAGAGATATACTACCATGTTATTTTTTATATAGAACGTTGCTCTGGTAGGTCGATATTGTCATCAACCCACACGTTTTCGTCATCGCAACATGTATTTGATCGAATTTGATCATTTACCTCTTGGTAAGTTGTAATAAGCAACTTTTCTCGTCAGGGTCCACGATCCGACATTTTCTCTGTGCTTATATATTGCATTTTTTTCGTTCTGTCTTTTCTTTTCATTTATCAAAGATATACTTCACAATGCCTATATTTCGACTCTTCTTCTCACTATCTCTGTGTATTTTTCTTTGCCAGTTGAGCACCCTTCTTCGGTTATTACAAGCTGTGCTTTACGAATGGCACCCTTCTTACATGGCGTGTGTAAAGACGAAGCAGATGTCGTGCTCTACATACTACAGAGAAAAGTTGCTTATTTACAACTTACCAAGAGGTAAATGATCAACTTTGATCAAATACATGTTGCGATGACGAAAATGAGTGGGTTGATGGTAACATTGACCTGCCAGAGCAACATTCTTCTATCAAAAACAAAAACCCAGGAGAGTGACATGTATGCTTATGCACATAAATACAGACAAAAATTACTTTGCAGCACATAATTGAATCGATAGTAGGTGAAAATTTTAGAAACTTTTTCGACCTAATGTTGAATGACAAGAAACTGTAAGTTTTTGTGTTTTAGAAATCGACTAACATGTTAACACAAAATTTTATGCAGACGATTATAGCGTTGATTGTTAGAATTAATATCAAGTATATGTTGAAACGAAAGCTGGTTGACTATGTTTGCATTCGTATACAAAACTCGATGGAGATACACAGTGTTCCACGGAAGAATTTATTTATTTCGCATAATTTTTCTGCTTTGATACAACCTATTTTCTCAGTGACTTTTTTGTGAAAGATGAAGCTTAGAAATATTCATAGGACACATATATTTACATTTTGAAAATATTTCACTATCACTCGAAA
>CAJNOP010000004.1:6347544-6412787 GCA_905250075.1 Rotaria sp. Silwood1
AGAGTCGATCATTTACCTCTTAGTAAATTTGTAGTAAGCAACTTTGATTGTCAACCTCTGAGAAAAAGCATCTGTGTTGTCTTTACACATTACATTTCGTTTTTTTGTTAAGTGCACATAATGATGCGTAAGCGCAAGACCACACTGAAGATTTTTATTCAATAAGATAATTATCGCTTCTCGACATTTTCGGCTAAGATCAAAGTGTAGTATCCTTTTCTCGTTAGTTTGAAAGCCGGTGCTAGTCCTACTGGGGCTAGACTCTTTCAAGTGAATTTTTGGACACCGACTAGGAGCATTCGAGTTGACTTCGATGCATGCCATGGATCGTCTCTACACTGTAGTGCCGTCAAGTTTGGTTCACTTCCATCTCCTTTGGAGCATGGGAATCCATCTATCATAAGAGACTAATATGAAGCTATTCATTATGGGTGTGAGTGTGGATTCTAGTGTGGGTGTAAGTGTGAGTGTGGACGTGAGGTGGATGTGGCTGTGGGTGTACGTGTCCGCGTGCGTGTATGAAAAGAGACCAAACTTACACCCGCACCACACCCACACCCACAGTGCGAATACATTCCGTTAATGCAGTCATTCGAAGAAGCACTGTAATGAGTTCTCAGATGCAGTGCTGTCAAAAATCGATTGTATTCTACATTGTTGAATGTAAAAGTGTATAGATATATTTTGGATATATTTTGGATATATTTAGGCAAAACAGTCCGAAACAAGATCGTATACGGCCTAGTTTACGTATTGTTAAACGCTGTCTAGTAATCGCTTCGCAAAGGTTCCGTAATTGATACGTAAGTACACCGTAAATAGATCTCCGTAAACGAAGTTCTACTGAATACAGTAAAGAAACCGTTTTGTATCCGTTACCTGCCGTATACGGACCGTTCCATCTGACCTGGGTGTGGACGTCGTTGTCTTCTATTAGATGCGAGGTGTGTGCATACCTTGCTCAATCTTTTTGTTCGTTTCTCTTACTCTCTGTTGATTATGTGGAAATGTATATGGTGTCGTATGTTTAGTTGAGATTTTCTGAAGGAGCCAGTGTTTTAGTTTTTGGAAGAAAAACGAATTATCTTTTTTCCCTTAGTTGTTACTACTAACAAGAAAATTGCATGGGTTCGCTACATCGAGTACCCTAATATCAAGTATCAGACAATTATCGGTTGAGGGCTGGTCTAGTTAAAATTTATAGTCAAGACACTTTTTCACTACCTGATGAATATATACAACTAAATACTTTTGTAAAGTATCATATGTGCTTTTACAAATATTGTCTGATGGTAAACATAGCAAAGAGTTATGCAGTGAAACAACATTGCTGATGTTTATCATTTTTGTTTCGAGAACTAAAAGACAGTTGACTGCTTCTCACTTGTTAGGGAAAAGAAGTATTGTCTTATTACCTATACATATACTTTCTGGTTTTATATAGGAGCTATATATTTTTATATATGTAAAAGCATGGGGAGGTAGGAATTTATTAATGGCCAGAAGATAGATAATATGTGACGAATATAAAGAGAGAAAGCAAAGAGATGAAAAATAAATTTATCTCAGCATACTAGAACAGAAAGGTGCGTACGCGTGGATGCATGCCAACAGAGCTGAACAAGTATAGATGGGATTCACATGTAGAATGAAGTCATGCTATAATATTGGTAGGAACGAATTTCACTGCACCCATTATTGTTATGTCTACCATCAGACAATATTTGTAAAAGCACATATGATACTTGACAAAAGTATTTAGCTGTATATATTCATCAAGTAGTAAAAATGTGTTTTGATTACAACTTTTTATGGGATCTGCCTCAGCCGATAATTGTTTTATACTTGACATCAAAGTATTTGATGTAGTAAACCCATGCAGTTTCAGCTGAAATCTTGGGTCAACACCTAAGAACCTCTCCTTGTTCAACATAGAACTCTTGAATGAAGAGTCGTGTAAAAAAAGGATTCCAGGATTGGTTAAATATAATGATTAGAGCTCACTGAACTCTAGTAATGAGAAAGATATAAGCTCGAATACTTGCAATTTTGACTACTTATACCTGACAACGTAACTTTGACCACTAGCATAATTGTCTTTTATAGGTACTGACACAGAGTTATTAATAAAGAAAAGAGCTAATTCTAAGAGAAGAAGACGAAGAAAAACAAATTATTGCAATCGTTTTTGGAAAATACGCTATCATTGAGTCTGTCGTTATATTTATGAAAAGTTGTCTGACGGTTTGAAGAAATATTCAGAGTATCGTCTTTGCATAATATTTATTCGAAGTACATTCTGAAAGACGTAAAGCATAGAAAATGACAGTATGTGTGAATAAAAAAAAGATGAGAAAATAATGTAATAAGTTGTGTATTGTTGTGTCCTAATTGTTGATGTTGACATCTGAGTTATAGTTATAATATATGATTGTGTATCCTTAGTATTTATTATCTTATTGGCGATAATACTAATATTATTGAAGCAATTAAAAGTCTTTGATGATATATTAATAGAAACAATTGAAAAAATTATATTCTTTTCATTTGATAATAGGTTTTCCATCAGTTTTATAAGCCTTGTACATCGTCCATAGATCATATTGTTTACTGACAGCTTCTCTAACCAGTTTACCAACATTTTGATTATTACAATTGTTTAATTCACACCAAAATTTAATTGATGAATTATGTTTGAAGATTGCTCGAATAGGTTTGGTTTCTTCATTTTCTTCTTCTTGATTGTTTAGAAAATACATGAGCACATTTGCAATGAACAATATTTTCTATATCATTTAATATAGATGATTATTGAATGTGTTTCTGTTCTTACTCGGCATTCATAAATTATTTTATAAAATTGCAAGTGTATAACTCAATTACTTGCATACCAATATTGATAATATAAGAATATTTCATTTGTGTTTGACAAACATTCTTATTTCAGTGGTGAGATCAAGCATTGGTAATGCATGTAGATCTATATTTTCACATTTACCTTCAACAAGAGTTGTATCCATTGAATAATACCGTGAACATGAATTACGATAACAAGGTTCTACATCATCTCCATTGCCAACAGTACATTCATCTAAAGAAAGATTCATGAACTTTTATCTATGATTAAATCTCGATATGAAAATAAATCTGTTTCGGTCAGATAAAATCTCGTAACTTATGATTCTTACTTTTTTTGTCACCTTGAACTTGTATGAAAGGATGAATAAGAGATTCCAAATTTTTATAATTTGTTTTAACCAACCGATTGTAATATTCAACTACGAACTGATTATCACATTTATCATTGCTATAGCACACTAAATGTACTATAGCCTTAATCGAACTTTGATTTATTTCTTTTTCTGAATTGTGTGATATAATAGAAGTAAAAATGTGTACATAAACGTTTTCAACAGTACGAAGATGTGGTAATTCCATTGATTGACCGAACTTTATCATCAACTTTTGAGCAATAAAATCCCATTCCATATATGCTTGGCACATGGTACTATTACTACGTTTCAGACGGTTAAGAATTGTTTCGATTTTAGTTAAACTAAGTTCGGCTGATGAGAGTTGTAATTGAATCTTATCAACACATTTAATACTATTACAAACTGTAATGCACAGTATAAAAATGATGAAATGAATGAGTGATGCCATCTTGCTATGTAGCAAAATTCAATGATTTTATACGTGTTCCAAAGTCCACTAATATATTATTTTGAAAACATGAAAATATAATACGTGCTAGTAATCGATTATATCGCGATGCAATAGTTTGACAAGAAAAACTTTGTTCATGAAAGAAAAATGTAATATATACATGATATAAGTACACACAAACATATATAGATATATCATGACTCTTATGAAAATGACATTCTCAATCATACTAATTAATATAATAAACATGACAAAAAATCTCTGACTTACGCATTCCTATTATTTGACTATTGCTTTAAACTAATCAATGAAAAGTTATACATACTGAGACTTTTTCATTACTGTGTACTTATTTAACTGTGCATAGACGCTTGAAAATAGCTCAAACTTATCTAGAATCAATACTTGATAAATTTAAGATCTTTGGATTTCAAAGGAAGATTTTTACACACCGAAAACGTTTGTTAATTTCAATTATTTTTCAATATTTGATTTTAATATAGAATTAAATCATTCATAGATTTGTTCTATCAAACGATTTTCAACTTTTTTCAAACTGATTGAAAATTAGTAAAAACATAAATCAATATCATTGTCAAATATTATTTCGAAAATAATTATTGTTCCTTATCTGATTTGTTTCAGACATATTTTCTGTTCTATTTCATTAATAAAAAAAATGATGCTGAGCACATGACAAAACTATCGTTGTTGATAACATTCCTATTAGGCGTTTCAATCATGTCAATATTTTCTAAGGTTAACATGTGCTTCTTCTTTATGTACAAATTATGACTATATTCATAGATTAGAGTGTTAGCAATGCTTCACGTGTAAAATGTACTCAGCCAACTTAAACGATTAATATAATGTTGTATTTGTAATTCAAAAGCTTAAATTATTAAAACATCTCGCTTAGAGAGTTGAACAATAAGTTAATAAGATTCTTCTTTGTCAATAATGTTCTTCAATATTAGAAGTTTATAGCATTATCTGATGAGTGGACCAACACCGTTTATGTAATGCTTTTCAATTAATGACTTTCATTTTCTTGTATTTATTTTCGATTGTCAAACATATTCTATACATTTCCTGTAGATGACACTTAAAATTAATTGTTAACACTCCTTATATGATAATTTTTTTAAGTACTTGTCTGTTTTTCTTCTGTATTCGAAAGAGGGAGTAACATGTCAATGTTTGGAAATGCATGAATTTTTACCACTGGATAAGTCATTATCAATCAAATTTTTGGAAAAAGACATTTCGAAACGAAATAGAAGACAAAAAGTTAAATCAATTATATGGAAGTAGACACTCCTTCTGATCCTAAAGATCCATTAACAAAAACTTCCAACAATGCTGAGCAATCCCATGAACAAGAACAAGAGGAAGAAGAAGAATTTTTAATAATGGCTGATATTGGACATGATATTGATCAACAAACTGTTCTCGAACATGCTGTAAAATCTGAAATTCGAGCAATTGATATTGATGGTACTAATCCATTTATACAAATTGGTCCATATACATTTCAAGGTCAATATAATTATATTCTCGGTACAAATTTATTTTTTAGTACAACATCAGCATCTCTCGATGACAATATCAGTACAAGTAGTCGAACTGATGAAGCAACAACAAATAATCCAAATGGAAATGATTTAAATTTAATTGGTACAAGTGATAAAAAACTAAATCTATCACGTGTTTATATCTATCCAAAAAAGACTGATGATATTGATAATCAATCGAAATCTTGATGTAATATATGTTCAATAAAAATAAAAGAAAAATAATAGTAGAAGACAAAGAAAAAGAAAAAAATCTGACAATTTTATTTTTGAAAATATAAATTTTTCTTTTTTATTATTCTTTTTTATGTTCTATGTTGTAATCATTGATGAACTTCCTTGATCAGATTCTTCTACAGCAGGAAGTGGTGCTGACACCGGATTTATTTCTGTTTGAGTGATTGTGCTATTTTGTCGAGTTGATAAATACTCGTTGAGATCACTTGGTGGTTCTAATATTGAAAAACAAAGTTTTTTTCTTTTGATTTAGTTTTCTTATTTTACCTGGTAATTGTTCGACATAGGTTTTGCTTTGTGTCATATTAAAGCATTTATTTAAAAGTGTTTGAGCAAATGAACTAGCTGGACTTAACCAAAGTCCCTAACGAAAAAAAAAAACTGATTTCGATTTAATAGGAAAAAAAAGAAGAATCCTTACTTGATGAAGATATTCAATAGCTTGACCATAATTTCCTTGTAAAGCATGTACAAATCCAATAGCAATAAGTGTTTGTGGATTACGTGGTGTTAAGCCAAGACATTTTTTAAAATGTATTATAGCTTCATCATATTTTCTAAAATAAATTTTTGTATTATTTATATTGAAACTTTTTTTCTTCTTTACTTTAATTTTCGACATGCATGTCCCATATTATTAAATAATGGTTCCCAAAATGGTAATAAATCAACTTGATCAATAGCTTCAACTTTAATTAAAGCACGTTGAAAAAAAAGTAATGCATGATGATATCTAAATAAAATTTTATAGAGTTTCTTTGTTTATTTGTTTGAAAAGACTTTTGTTAATACATACTCTCGATTAAGATAATTAATAACACCTAATTCATGAAGTACAGCTGGATCATCGGGATAAAATTTTAATGATTCAGAATATAAACGTTCAGCTAACCGAAGATTATTTGTTAAACTATATTCAAGACCAACATAAAGAATTGGTAAATGACATCTATACAAAATAAAAATATGAATAATATTTAAATTCAAGCAAAATTTAATATTTTGCACGTACCCGCGCATAACATCTGCAGCGGTAAAATATGCTGAAATAGCATGATCATGTTCAGATTCAAGACCATATGAATGACCTAATGCAAGCCATGCTGGACCAAAACTTCGACATAATGACGTGGCTTTTCTAAAATAAAATGAAAAAAAAAATAAACAAATAAAAAACTGATCAATTCTCATACGCTAAGTAACGACGTGTTGGCTCAGGTTTTTTTGTTACCAAATAATAACAACCAACTGCTAACCAACTGATCTAAAATTTGAAAAAATATTTTATTTTTTTGTTCTCTAAAGAATTTCTAAATTTTCATACTGGATTTTCTGGACATTGTCTTGCTAATCGATGTCCCAAACTAAATAATTCTATTTAAAACAATGATCAAATCTATTGTTCTTTTTTTTCACAAATTACAAACCAGTTTTATCTTTCATTTCATAAAGTAATGCAATATATATAAACAAACCATGTTGATGAAATGGATTATGAGTAAGAACTCTATAAATAATTAAATACAAATAATGTATAAAAACACAACGAAGGAGAAACAACAGAGCCTAGAGATTCGGACGCAATTGATCAAACTTTTTCAGATTCGATCGAACTATTCTATGATACTCTCAGTGAAATTGTCCAATCGAAATCAAATAGTCATATCCAAGATGTAACATATATCTCTCCAGTCTTTTTTGTATTCAATGACTAGCACATCCTATACATTTCTCCGATAATAAGAGCTCATCGTGTTCAAAATTTTCGAATCTAAGACCAAACCGATGGGCTCTAGTGGAGACTTCAGACTTCAAATCTCATGAAATTTTGGAGTTCGCTCTTGCCACCTTCGTAAGAAAAAAACAAACACTACATACTTTTTACATAAATCAAATGATTCACGAAATTTATAATTATAATAACATTTTTCTGCAATCTAAATAGAATGGGAAGTGTTTAGAATGTTATTCTATTTATTTTAATATAGCATACATTTATACAATAATCGGCATTATCATTTAATAAACCGATGGTAAATGTTGGAAGATTAACAATAATTGGTTTCATATACTAAATAAAATTGAATAATTCGTTTTAGAACTTTTCTAATAAGAATAAAATCTAAAGTAATTGTTTTTTTTTACTTGATGAATTTCTTGTTCATATAAACATCGTACAACTGAAGCAACATCAGAATCACATTGTTTTTCAATGACCATTCTTTCGACTAATCGTTGTTCTAAAAATCAATCATGAGTCTTTGTATAAACTACTTCCCCCACCCCCCCCCCTCTCCAAAAAATACCTTCTTCTGGTGTATACATATGTTTCTTAATTAATTTTTCATATGCCTCTGCACAAAAAACATCGAAACGAAGAGCTTCTTCATAAAATTTCATTGCTTGCTGTAATGAACCAAGAATTTCAGCGACTTTTCCACGTAATAAACATATTGATGCACGAAGCTAAATAAAACATATATTATCAAGAAAAAAAAATGAATTAATAAAATAAGTTAATACAGGATTAGAAAATTCAAAATTTGTTATTTTTGGTGTAAATGGTGTTTTAAATGATGTTCCTGGTTGTTGTTGTTGTTGTTGATCTACATCAAGAAATTCTTCAAGTACTTCAAGAACAGTTGCTGCTGCTTGATAATCTTTCAAATTAAACTAAAAGGAAATTTTAATAAAAAGAAAACTCTAGATATAACTAATATATATATGTTTCTATTTACATGACAAAGAGCAACAAGATATTTAAATTGAGGATCTGTCTAGAAGAAAGGAAAGATAAAATTTCGTTTATAATGATTAGAAAAAAAAGTTTTACATGATACATAGGAGAATTTTCAAGAAGAATACGGGTTCGATTATAATCACCATTGGACATGAAACATTTTGCAACAAGAAGTAAATCATCAGGTGAATCTATAGATAATAAAATCTTTTTTTAAAAATATTACACAAATTAAATAATTTACTTCGATTTAATGAAAGTAATTTATCGCCCCAAAAAGCAGCTGATTCGAATTGACGCTAAATAAATTTAGAATTATGTTTTTATATAATGATAATCAATTTTGCTTTTGAATTGACAGATAATATATAAAAAACAATTTTTTTTTTAAATGAATTCTCAAATAAAACAAAACTCAGTTATGATTTTTTTTGCGAAATTCGATTGATAGACTAATATTTGGAAAACTTCATATCATTTGAAAATCTTAGTTTGAAAATTAGTTCATCAAACAAGTATTAGCTTCAATCAGAATCGCGCAGTTTGTTCTATTATCGAATAGCTCTTAGTATTAGTACTTAACAGATGAGGTCAAATTTCTATCATCGAATAAATAATTTATTGAATGCATATTTATATAACCATATTATATAATTACTGTTTTCCAGAGCACTTAATGCTTTGTTTACCCGACTGTATCCAGATTTACATACAACATTCTATCGTTTGCATCCAGTTATCAAGACAATGAGTGTAGACTTGAGACGCAGTTTGCCGCGGAAATGACTAATTTTCCACAGAAGAAGAAATTTTTTCAAAACTTTCTATTATGACAATGAAACAGTTTATTTCATTTAGCTATGAATAATTATACAATCAAAGATTGATCTATTTCAACTTTGACTCAATCAAACAGCCTCAAATTTTTCGTACGACTCATATACATAATACTGCTTAGAAATATCATTAATGACTTTATTGACAAAATATAGCCTACTATATAGTGAGAAAAACACACGTGAAGCGAATCATTGATAATTTTCAGTTCATACCTGGCACAAAAAAATACGAGAAAATCGAAATAAACTCTATTAACCATAATGCATTGATTGAGACAGAGCAAAAATTTTGAACTAGTTAATTGAAACACCGATGACTGAGATATTTCAAATATGCAATTATGAACAATGCTTTTTATAGAAAAGTTGATGAATAGATTCCTAAAGGACTCATTTATAAGTTTGAATTATTGGTTATGAATCCGAACACTCAATCTAACTTGTACTAAAAGTGCAATCTGTGTATATCAGCAGGACATCATTAATAAAGTTTATTCTGATTTCTCGTGTTTCTATGCTAGATGAGGACCGATAATTATCAATAGATCGCTCGACATTTATTTTTCTTACTTGATGAACTTGAAAAAAGTCTCTATCATTAACAAAAACAACTTGACCTATTTCATTAAAACAACATGAAGATCATTCAATGTTTTATCGTATAGTATTACATAGGAAAAAACTAATTGTTACTAATTATAAAAAACATAAGTAGTTTCGACTTGAAAGCGTAACATATCATTAAATGATAGGTAAGAAAGAAAGAAGCTGTTTTATTACTTCATAAAGCTAAATAAATTATGAAAGCTACAGGTGAAGCTTATGCTATTATCTCCAAAGAAAACGTATCTAATACGTCAAGCTTTACTTCGTAAATTGGTTGACGAGACATTTCATCAATGAGTATAGGTGCATGCAAATAGATTCTTAACCTCTGGCATATATACAACTGTAAGAGTACCATAGAAATTCCTATAAATTGTGTATATCAAATCGATATAGAAAAAGAGATTTCCAAAATATCTAATTATTAATTCAGTATATTATTAATCAAGAAGAATAATCTATTAGATAAACATCTGTGAAAAAAAGAGAGAGAAGGACGCCATGATATTTACGATAAATGACTATTTCTTGAGAATAGCATAGTGCTAGATGAAAAATATTTCTTCTTATCCAGTTTTTTTAGAAAAATCAATCTTTTTAATTTTATTCTTATTTAGATAAGAAAACGTTTACATAAAGTAACATTTTCATTTTCCCCTTGGTTTTACTCTTGAAGCTTAAAGTTCATGGTCATATATCTGTATCTTGAGCCGCTATGGTTGAGTAGCTACATAGTTTGACACTTTTTCACAAGGTACTGTGCTCAAGCCTTGAAACCATCAGCCATAAAATGACCCTGAGCAAGTCACTCATGGTTGTTTGTCTCGGATCACTCGTCCGATACAATGCTGACTACGTTATGAAATACACCTACGCTTACAGTTGATCAGTGTGTATAGAGTTCAAGCAATTTAGTACAATAACTCTGTGTCAGGTTAGACTTCTATCTAGAGCTACATATAGTATTAATTGTATGTTAGATATTAGGCTATTTTCCTTGTATATCTATATATTTTATTGATTCTAAAGTCTGAACCAATGAAAATAATGTAAACAATAATTCTACATGCAGAAAGTACTCAAGATGCTAGACGTGGTAGAATTTTGAAAGAAATTCAAAATTACAAAACAAATAGTTTTCTACAAGATAACACCTCGACAAGATTTTATCGACTTATAAAGCATGCTAATTTAGAATAAACCTTGAATTTCTAAAAGAAACTATTCAAAGAATTTCAATAAAAATTTAACTGTCACTTGTAACAATTTCATCGATGTCTACATATGATAGAAAAGTATTTGTTCTACAATCCTTTTTTCTTTCAATACTTCATGTTATTTCTATAAAAAAGATACGAAACAACAAAATTTTCATCGTCTCTGTGTGTGTGTGTGCAAATCTGAACATCTTTAAAATTCCGGGTTTTTCATTACCTGTGCTGAATAATCTTCAACAACTTTACGTAATCGATTAACAACACGTTGAAGTTGTTCTTCAGGATTATCAATCATTATTGAATTTTGGTTTAGGACAATAGAAAACAAATGTCTATAGAAAGAATTCAAATGGACGGACAGCTGTATATCTGACTCATACAGTATAAAAAGAAATGATCATTTTTGATTGGTCGAAAATTCACCTTTATTCATGTATAGTATCCTCTATCCATTTTTGCTTGAACTGTCAAATGATAAAACGAATATATATGCATAAGTGTGCTATTATTATAATAAATTCGAATAGCTGCCTGATTGATCACAAGCAAAAACAGTCAAGTCATCAGCAAACGATGCTACTGCGACTACAGCTTCATAATGTTTGTGTATTGGTCGTTGTGGATGTAGACCCCTACGGCATTAGTTTAAATTTATTTTATTAAAATGTTTCTAGATAAATCTCTCCTACTGTTTTCGTTTGTCGTTTTTTATTCAAACGATGCAGGTATATATTAAAAAGCCTTCAATAAACATCAAATAAACATATAGTCAATGATTATTCTATTTCAATCATTCATATTATATTAATATTATCTTGGTATTTATCAATCTAATATTTTATTTGTTTTCAAATTCAAATATATATATTAAATATGCCAAAAGCAGGAGCTAGTTCCAATGCTGCACCATGTACGAAATACTTTTTATTTTATTGTTTATTCTTTTTTTTACTTTAGCTCTTGCACGTACAATTCAAGCGAAAAAACGTCGAACTAAAAATGCCGGAAAGCCTCGACCACCACGAGATTTACTTCAAAAGAAATTGTAAGTAATACAAAAAAGGTTTTCATCAACTAATGAGCAATTGTTTTATTAGCACAAAATCGAATGAAAAGAAACATATGTCTAGGTGTCATGATCATCGTTGTGAAATAAGCATATATATTGATATATACGCTTTATATACAAATGTAGTTTGATATGCATGATTGAGGATGATGATGATATACAAGAAAAAGAAAAAGAAAAAAAAATCATATGAGCATAAGAGAATATACATATGTAAAGCGAAGGACATTAAAAAAAATACTGTCGAGAATATGTTAATATGAAGATATGAGATGAATACAGGAACGAATTCTATTGCTTTATATCATTCGGCCGTTGATGGTCTAATCCCTCCGATGGATAATACTGAAAAAAATTTGATGACCAAACAACAAATAGCATGTTCACATTATCCAATCATAAGTTCACCTATACAAACATCATATGTACCACAATCATATCCAATACCTTCAAATCTTTTCCGTTCATCAACAGGATCTATATTATATCGTATACCAAATTCTCGAACATTAACAACAACTATTCTTCAACCAAATAATATGCGATGGGATTCACCAATAAATATTGATGACTTTGAAACATATCCGTTCGCTAGTGACAAAAAAAATTTTCAAAATTCAATTATTTTATCATCTGGAAAAAAATTATTACGATCAGAATCATTAAAAATTTCAAATAATAGTTATTCACTGAATAATGATTTAATACGAAAATCAAAACTTGATGCAAAATATTTCTGTGGTCTAGCACCGATTGATGAAAATAAACTAACGATAAGAGACATACCTACTTTTCGTCCTCATTCACCAATAATAAGTAGGTGAGTGATAAATAAAATAAGCTCGGTTGAATCATACTAAATCTATTCTCTATTAATAAGAAAAACATATCATGCATAATTTCTTTTCTATTTAAATAATGTTATCTTATTTCATTGTTTTATTAGACCTACAACAACTGCTAGTGGTACAGCTCCTTCACCATCAGCTGTAACACCGTCAACACCAATTATTCAAACAGAACATGTTCCAATACCGCAATCGGATTCATCATTTACAATAGCAAGTAGTGGTGGCTTGTCATCAAGTGCTCCACTTCCTACATCGTAATTTTATTTTGATTCAAAAATATATTAACTAACAAAAAAAATTTTCATTTTATTTTTTATAGAGCTTTACGCAATAATGATAATTTAATGGTAGACATAGCAAATATGAATGGTCCATTAGCTGCTCCAATTAATGTTGAAAGTGACAATGAAGAAGAAGAAAATCATGACATTCGTGGTTCAGATGATGATGAACAAGAAGATCCAAAAGATTATTGTAAAGGTGGTTATCATCCAATAACAATAGGTTCCATTTTTAATCAACGTTATCATGTTATACGAAAATTAGGATGGGGTAAGAGAATTAGAAATTTTTTTTTTGCAATTTTCAAATTTTTTTTTCAGGCCATTTTTCTACTGTATGGCTATGTTGGGATCGTAAATCTGCAAGATTTGTTGCAATGAAAGTTGTTAAAAGTGCTAAACATTATACTGAAACAGCATTAGATGAAATAAAATTACTAACACATGTTCGTGAAAGTGATCCATCAGATCCATATCGTCTTAAATGTGTACAATTATTAGATGATTTTAAAGTAGCTGGTGTTAATGGTACACATGTATGTATGGTTTTTGAAGTACTTGGACATAATTTACTTAAATTAATTATACGTTCAAATTATCGTGGTATACCAATACCAAATGTTAAAACAATTATTAAACAAGTACTACAAGGTCTTGATTATCTTCATCGCAAATGTCAGATTATTCATACGGATGTAATAAAATGAAAAAAAAAGAGGATTTATTTTTTTTAAGCACAAAAAACCTATTTTCGTTCTAGATCAAGCCTGAAAATGTACTAATGTGTGTCGATGAAGAACATGTCCGTGCTTTAGCTTATCAAGCTGCTGAATGGCATAAACCTGGTATTAAACCAGTTGGGTCTGCTGGTATAAAGCTTTCTTCTTCTCGATAAATATTTATGTATTTATCGATTTATTTATTTATAGTTGCTACCGCACATATTGTAAACAAACCAGATCCAAAAACGATGTCAAAAAATAAGAAGAAAAAATTAAAGAAAAAAGAAAAACAAAAGCAAAAAATGTTAGAACTTACTCAACAACAAATTCAAGTAAAAGATATAAAATTAAATATAAATTTTATTATCATTCTTATTCAGGATGCGGAAAAACAAAAGCAAAATTTATTAAGTTCACCCAACCAACTTAATTTAAACAAAATGGTTCTTACTGATCAAACAACTCAATCAAAGCCAGGTAAATAAAATTATTTATTTAGTTTTGTTTGTTCTATAATTTCATTGTTTATTCTATATAGATATTTCGGAAAATATTTCCGGTGAACAAAAAATGAATGGTCATCAAAGTCCTTCAATAGAAAAACCTGAAAACAAATCAGATGAAAGTGACGAAGAAAATGCTATAAATCAACCTGGCAATGGCCATGAAAAAGAACAACAAATAAACTTAACCAATGGAAATAATAATAATACAGAACAAGAACTTAATGAACAAGCTGCTATGGCTGCTGCAGTTGCTATTTCAGGAGATTCAAATAAACAAACAGAATCCAATGAAACTGATGTGACATCCAGACGTAAGCTTATTTTCATTTATTTATAGTAAATATTTAAGTTGTTTTGAGGGCTTCTAGCTCGACCAATGGCTGAACGAACACCAAATCCAGTTTTTGAACTTGTTCTTGAAGATATACTTCAAGTTAAAATAGCTGATTTAGGAAATGCTTGTTGGACAGTAAGTATAACGAAATGAATAAAAAGAAAACAAATGAAATTCTTTATTTAATATTCTTTTGTTTGTTTGTTTTTTTCTAGTATCAACATTTTACAGAAGATATTCAAACTCGACAATATCGTTCACTTGAAGTTATACTTGGAGCTGGTTATGATACATCAGCTGATATATGGAGTGTTGCTTGTATGGCATTTGAATTAGTTACTGGAGATTATTTATTCGAACCACATAGCGGAGAAGATTATAGTCGAGATGAAGATCATATTGCACATATAATTGAATTATTAGGTCCCATACCTATTGAAATAGCTCATTCAGGTCGATATTCAAGAGAATTTTTTAATAAACGAGGTAAAATAAAACCAAAACATTCTTATTTTTGGATAGAAAAAAATCTATTGAATTTAATTTTCAGGACAATTACGTAATATAAAACAATTAAAACCATGGGATTTATTTCATGTATTAACTGAAAAATATAAATGGCCACCATATGAAGCTATTGAATTTACGCATTTTCTTGAACCAATGCTTCATTATGATGTTAATCTACGTGCTACTGCTGCTGAATGCTTAATGAATCCATGGTAAGTTTATTTAAACCAAAGAAAAACAATAGAGATCGATAACAACGAAAAAAGATTCATAATAATAACACTTAGCAACTGTTCTATAATGAATAATCATAAAGAATAAGTGTTATGATTGATAAATTTATAAATGAGTATGCAGTGAAAAATTTTTTTTTTCTTGAGAAATCATTACTAAAAAATCTTAGTATTCGTTGGAATAAATTTCTTTTCCTATATAGGATTACTGGCGAACCTCTATTTGGTAATCCTGCCGAAGGTTTTATGTATTCAGATGAACATTTCGCTTATGGTAGTAGTAGTAATGAACATAGTCCTTCGGCATTGCAAGCAGGCGCTATTGGTTTTGATTTTCGTACACATCCGGCTGATTTTGGTAATTTCTTATCAGCTGCTGTTGGACATCCACAATTTATGCATGGTGCAGTTAATTTTCATCCAGATGAATCGGATGATGATGATGATGTGTCCGAGCAATCAGATGATCTTGATGAAGAAGAAGATGATGAGGAACAATCGGACGGTGATGAAAGTAGTGTAGGCGAGCTTGATGAATGATTGATAAAATAGGGTGGCTCTGCATGTGTGTGTGTATGTTTGTCTATGTTTCTTCTTTTTGTATTTTATGAATTATTTCTGTATGTTTGTGTTTCTGAATGATGTGTTATCACAATGAAATCTATTCGGACGCATGAACACAAAAAAAAAGAACAACGAAATGAAGAAGCGTCTGACTCTGTGATACACACAAGTATAGGCTCTCCAATTCTCATTCATTAGCCTAGTAGCCATGGTTTTTTTTCTTCTTTTCATTTTTGCGTGTGTGGTTTTTTTTCTTAAAAAAACAGTGTTTGTCAAGAATCATTCCCATAAAAGACATATAGGAACACAAATTAAAATTTAGCAAAAAAAAAGAGAGAGAGATTTACGTTTATGATCATTGTACATTTTCTTTTTCTTTTGTCGCAAACAAAAAACAACAACAACAATATTAAAGCAACAAATAGATATTTTTTGTTTTCTCACTTATTCAAATAAATCTTATTCATTTACACAAACACACACGTATGACTTTTCTTTTTGTTTGTTTGTCTATTGTGTTTTTTTCTTTTCTTACCATAATATGTTTCTTTGTCTTCTTTTTTTTTCTCCTTTTCTAATATCTATCTTTCACATATAGAAAACACTTCTTATTTCTTTCGTGCACTCGATGTGTTTGTTAAAAAACGACGATCGAATTTCTATATAACATACACACATACATATATATTATATACAATTAAAGTCAGTTTTTGCGTTCGATATGTTTCTTTTTTTTTTTTTTCGTTTCTTTTTTTTGTTCATTCTTCTTCTTCTTCCTGCTTTGTCTTCTGAAGATCTCATTATCATTAAAATAAAGAGAAAAGAAAACATGCATTAAGAAAACAAAATATATATGAATAAACGCGCAAAAAAGATAAAAGAAATCGATTAATTCTTTGAATTTGTAATCATTTTTTGTCATATTATAAGAAGTAAAATATTTGTCGATGCACCATTAAAAAAAAAGCATATGCATGACATTATTCGATAACTAGTTTTATTGAATGATTTCAAATCAATTAACGACGACTAAAGTTCTTACAAACAGCGAGTGCAACAAGTTCAATAGTGAAAAAGTTAAAACAGAAAAGGTATTTTTCTTTTATTATTAACTCAGGACAACAAATTATTTGTGTTGAAAATGAATAAAATAAAACTTCAGGATTATAATTATAGATAATAGTTTACGTTATTAACAAATATTTATAAAGCTAAGAGGCACAGTTAATTTATTTTTTTATAAATGATTTTACAGAACTGAATTTAAAATATATTAAACAATTTCATGCATACAAAATTTATTTACTAAATCTAACCAAGAGATAAAATATATATTGATTATCATGCAGATGTTTTTATTTACTTTTCTTTTATTTTTCATGTTATTTATATACATCATTTTCTTTTTTATTATCTTATTATAACACTCTCTTTAGTTTTCCTTTCGGCATTTTGTCTTTCAGGATGTTTTTGTATATTAATCTAAAGGATTCAACAACATATACGAAAAACAAGAAACAGACTTATCAGTTTGTCAATAATAATATCAATTGATTATGAGAATTCTTTCATTATTATTGTTATATCTTAATATCATACAATGAAAATAATCATTGAAGCAATATCGCTAACTAAAACCATAAAAAACAAAAGGTTATTTTGTAAAAAATGATCTAAGGGAGTTATGAAGTATAGGGATAAAATTTGGACTCTCAGAAACAGTAGCAGACGTCATTGATATACGATTTTCGATTGTATATCAATAGCATCTTGTTTTAATACACGAACTGCTTTCTTATTACATTTCCGAGGGATTAGATGAAGTAATTGTGAAATAACGTATCATAAAATAGATAGGATAAAGTAATCGTTCTATTATTAACAAGACCGACTACATGATGTTTCACATTTTAATCTCACAGGGATTGCATTAACAACTTTCATATTTTTTTCTATAAATAGAAATATTACTGTCTTTATATTAGTGTTTAAATTTTTCATCAAATGATACTCAAAAGTTTTCTACTGCTCCGAAAATTTTCTCAATTAACACTAATACTAAATCTAATATCAATAATATATCAGTATCAAAACAAATTGATCATGTATCTCAAATAAATTCCGATGAATCAACAACACTTGTTTCATGGAATTTATTTCCACGATCAAAACCTATTAATAAACAACAAGAAAAAACTATTCTTAATGAACACAATCCAAATTTAATTCTAACGAAACAAAATCTATTGAACCAAATTGATCAATCAAATTCAAAATCTGATTATATTGATTGGACAAATTCTCAATATCGTACATCATCTATAGAAACAACAACAATTAATAATCAATTAGATGCTATAAATTTTCTTCAAGAATATTTAGAACATGGAAATAGTGATGTTTTGATTGATTTACTTCATGAAATAGCACAGGAAATAAATATTGAGCAACATAATAATCAAAATACATATTCAGCTATAAATAATAATCATCTTCCTTTAACACCAATATTTAATTCCAATCTTCAATTATCAAATAATAAAGAAAAAAAGAATAAGTTAAATGTTTAAATTCATGAAATTCCGTGTTTTAGAATATTTTAATATTTTGTAGAAAAGAAAAATCTCCTGAAAAAGAAAAAAAAGATTCTCATGAAAATAAGCGTAAGTTATATTTTATTTATTTCCAAAATGTAAAGAAATAATTAATTTCCATTTTTTTTTGCTCTAGAAAAAAACGATGCTGTAAGTTTTTGAAGAAAATTACTTTTTCTTTTATTGAATATAATTAATTTTAGAAAAAAAAAGACAACGGTAATCAGTATTCTATGGTTTATTTTTCTTGAAATTTTAAAGTACTATCATTATTTAAGATAATCAATACACAAGTAACAAAACAAAAAAAAATAAACATAAAATAAAACAAATTGAAGAAACAACAACCACAACCACAACAACAACTGATTCAGATAATGTTGTAGATTCACCAGCCTTAATTAACCCAACACGTATAGATTTCAATAATCCTAAATCACCATCCTATTCTCCAGTAGAAACAACTGGATTTCAATCTTTTTCTATACCAGTACCACAGTCAGGTGGATTATCTGCAAATGGTCTTATTTCACCTGATTCATCTAATGCTCAAATTCCACAACAATCAAATAGCAAGTATCAATATTTAATATAAATCAATTGATTATTACTTTTTGCTTCTAAAATAGTTGCACATCTTTCTCAAGTTCAACAACAATTACAAACAAATCCTCAAAATTCATTTGTAAATAAAACTACACATTCACATAATATATCTGTACAACAACAGTTACAATCATTATCACAGATGGTAAAGTTTTTTTTTGATATTTGAACTAGTCATTTTTGAAAAAAATTATTCTAGGCACGAGATGGAGACGAAATTTTGATAACATTAAGTGTAAATGCATTAACTCAAAAACAACAAACAAATAATAATAATAATAATCAATATTATCAAGCATCTATTCAAAATAATAATCCGTTTGTTATAAAATTTTTTTTCCTTTCGAAATGATTATTAGATTCGATACTTTTAGTTATTCTTCGTCACAATCATACGATCAAATGATGCCACCGCCCACAGGAATTCTAATGCCACGTAATCTTGAAATTGTTGCAAAAGGTTAAAACTTTGTTCTCATGTTCTATTAACATGAGGGCCATCGATAAGGGACGGCTAGGTAAAGGGTGAAGATGGAGGTCGAGGTTATCTGAACGTTCAGACATTTAGTGTGAATATTTTCGTTTTTTTTACAGAACTTTTGACGAAACTTTAAAGCTTAGATTGTCTTGAAGAGCAGTTTTAGTTAGGAAAGTCAGTTGAATATGAATATGGTATTGAAATACTTCAAGATTATACTATAAAGACAGCTAGTTATCTTTTCGAGCAGCAATATGAACGTTGTTGGTTTTTCCGAGTGCCATTGGTAATGAACTTCAATTTTTGTTTTTGAATTTTTTCTGCTAGATAAAAATAACATGTGTTTAGAAAACAAAGACTTTGCGATAGGTTATATCTTTGTTTGTTGCTTATGAAATATGTTTATATTTCTATTTTTCATATATTTATTTAATGAAAAGGAAGTTGTATATTTGAATAAATGGACTCTTTTACAGGAAGTACTTTCTTTTTATACTGAACGTTCAGGAGGAAGGGAGAGGCTTGATGAAACCCGATAAAAGTGAATACAGAGTAGAGGACAGGTCAAAAAATGCGATTTTCAACTGAAAGTTCTTTATGGATGAGTCCTTAGTTTATGTTTGCCTTTGAATTTATTAATCAGAATAATGAATAAAATTGGTGATTAGATTATCAATATATTATTTTATTTCTCATATTCTAGGCTTTGCACGAGTACAAAATGAACATCTTCAACCTCCACCATTAAATCTATATACACAACAACAACAACCTCCCATGATGCAATCATATAGTCAGTCACCTTATACATTCGTTCATCCACCTTTTGTACCTCGTTATCCAATACCATGTCATTCGAGCAGTGGTCCTCCACAAATGCCTATTGGACCACCGATTCAACGTAAGTCTATGCTTTCTTTATTAATTGATTTGATCTATTTGAACTTTTAGCTATGTTTGCTCCACCTAATATGATGATGTCTGGTGGATTTGCTCGACCACTGAATGGTACTGATTTTACATCTAGTATGCGAAACAACGTTCATGCTGGTAAAATTTGGTTTTTTTTGTTGAATTATATTCATAAGCAGTCTTAATTTTAAGAAATTTTCTTTTAAAATGAACAGATCTATTCAGAGTATCGATTGCTTTTGTTTATAATTATTTCTTTAAATTTTAGTTCATAATCTATCGCATATAAATAATAGCAAATGTGATTATTTATGTCAATCATCATTAAACCAACCAGATTTTCGTGGACGACCATCTCCTGGTGTAATAATAAATCCATATTTTTCTAATCCACCTCCATCAATCAATTTCTCTGCTAAACAATCTTCGAAACATAAAGCAAAACATATATCAACAAAAAATAAATCTATCGAATAAATAATATAAATTCCGAAAATATAAATCGAAATTATTCATCTATCTATTAAGTTTTTTAATTTTTTTTATAACAAATAAATTTTTATTGAATTGTCATGTATACAAGTGACACCGGGTGTCTTCAGATAGAAAAAGAGAAAAGAAAGACGAAGATATATAATAACAAACAGAAAAAAAAATACAGCTAGAATTACATGTATATTAAAATATAGTTATGATTTTTCTTTTAATTTTTCCCATGTTGTTGCACCTAAAGCTTTGGCAAAATGATCATCAACAACTGATTCCGTTGTTGATGATGTTTTATCTTCATTGGATGGTGTTGTTAATGGCCAAAATTTGCCAAGTGATCGAGCAAAATGTTCTTCAATTGAATCGACTAAACATAAAAGAGACAATAATTTAGTTCGATTAAAATTGTTTTTTGTTTTTTTCTAAAATCAAACCTGGTGTTCGTTCTGTAGGTGAACTATTTGATGATGAATCTTCTGGTGTTAAAAATCCACCAGTAAATTTATTATAATTATTTCCAAGAGATTTTCGAAAATGTTCATCTATCGTTGTATGTGTTCCTTTTTGTTTGTCGAAAAATAGAATTATTTAAAAAATATGAATAAAACTTAATGAAATACCTTCAACTACTTTATAACCATATGTTTGATTTTGATATTGTTGTTCATATAATGTTCGATAATTATCAAGAAATTGTTGAGCAAGAACTTTTTGTGCCATAAGACATTCATAAGATGCTGGCGACGAAAATGTATTTTCATGTTGATTATTTGTTGAATTAGCCATTAAATATGCATATTGTTGTCGTAGTAATTCTAAATGAGGTGATGATGGTGGTGTTGATGTAACACCCGTTGGAAGATAAATTTGAAGTGGATCTTCTTGAGACATTGTTCTGAAAAAATAAAAAGATTCATTTTTAAGGATTGAAAAAAAGGAAAAATTAATTTTAGTTTTTAATGGAAAATATTATCTCAAGTGGGTTTTTTTCTTCATACATTTATAGAGATATATATTGCATATATGTTTACTTCAAATAACTCGCACAATTTTGTTCTTTTTGGATTTATAAGCAAACACTTAAAAAAAGCAAAAACAAAAATATGAATTTACTGTTTGATCGTTGTTGATCGATGTGTTGAATAAGTTTCATGTTGACCTCCATTTGAATTGTCAATATCAATTGTTGGTGTATCAATAATATAAGCACGACGTTTTTTTAATGGAAGATTTTTTGGTATCTGATTTTGATTGCACATTGAATTGTTGCTATTATTGTTTCCGTTCATTGTCAAAAATATTTCAAAAATTCTAAAAAATAAGAAAAAAAAATATAAAAAGTAATTTTTTAATTTCATACGCATTTATATCTTTTTCTCTTTGTATTCATTTTAAAAAGGCATCTACAAACTGAACATATAATGAAAATATATAATGATTGTATCTACATTATTGAAATGATTCTCATTCTTAACATAGTTTGATTAGAAAATATATGACCACGAATAGTATTCGTTCTTTTTTTTTTTATTCGTTTTATTGCTTTTTTTTGTCTTACTAAACATTTTAGATAAGGAAGAAAAAAAAAGAAGCTATTACGCATTCGTTACTGATAAAACAATATAACGAAAAAACTAGAATAAAAATTTTTTTTTATAAAAGTGTGAAAATAAAGTTATCCAACTACTGACCATATGTCGCCCTCTTTAAACGTTTTTCATAGATTTTTTCCTAGACGTTATAGTCCTGACGTCTGTTCTTATTCTTTTTCCTCTTACTTTATGGTTATGATATATGCGTATATTTTAGACTATA
This sequence comes from Rotaria sp. Silwood1, assembly GCA_905250075.1. Lineage (NCBI taxonomy): Eukaryota > Metazoa > Rotifera > Eurotatoria > Philodinida > Philodinidae > Rotaria > Rotaria sp. Silwood1. The sequence goes on from CAJNOP010000004.1 coordinate 6,370,388, forward strand.
AATGCACAATAAATAATGCCATACCATATGTAACTAAGTATAAAAAAACAAGCGTCAAATATAACAAACATCAACAAAGCAATATAAAAATCCAATAATATTGCTGTTAATAATATGTAACAGCATGTTATTCACTTACACTCGATCTTGCAAAATAATATTAAATATAGTGAAAAAAGAAAAAAAAAGAAAAAAAGAAAGCAATCGATAAGGAAGATTGTATTTGTCATACTATAAACTATGACGGATATCAAACAACATATTTATTCGAGAACAAAAAGAAGAAAAGTTTTTTTTGCTTTTTTTTTAGAATAAAATGACGAATAAAGCAATTTTAAAATACAAATGGCATATAACGCATTTTTTTTATTCTCGTAACCGAAGAAGAATTCTTTTTTTGCTTCACTCAATTCTAAAAATACATCGTCTACTGTTTGCCTACTGTTAAAATGTTATTTTAATAAGTTTATGTAGAGTAACAAGTTGTGTTAGAATTTTTCTAGAAGAAAAAAAATGTCGAAGTTTTTATTTGAAAAAAGTGTACGAAAAATATCCTTACATATAGAGGGTTTCTTACCGTTGATTTTTTGCGTTGTTGCTCGATTGTTTGATAGACTAATAGACAGTCTCTCTATATATATAAATATGTCTGTGAGGAACTTATCGACAGCATAGCTGATTTTACGCATTCCATTTAACTATTCGGTTTTCATGTAATATACTTGCTATTAAAAAGACAAATAGTTTCGCTGCTCTCACTTTTTAATTTGAAGTATGTCTTTCATTAAAATTCCAATAGAGATGTGCCAACGATAAATCTTATCAATCGCATGCGTTAAAATTGCGCAAATAAAAAAATAATAACTAATATATTTTATTCATTTTTTTCAGCAGTGCGTCAATAAAAAAATTATTTGATTTATTAAAAAGAAAAATCACCATATAACATATATGAATGTGTTCATTATGAGTAAATAAGTAAAAAAATGCATGACCGATGAAGGTATGCTATGCTAAACAAATAGAAAGAGAGAGAAAGAAGAAGAAGAAGACGAAAAAAAAATCAGAATATGTCGACTATGCAATGACAAAAAATAAGTCTCTAATTTGAATGGTTCAATTATAATCGTCACACATTTTTTCGAATATTTTCTTTTTTTTTTTCATTATGTTTTTATTATTTATGAATAAATACATTAGAGAAAACGTTAAACAGCCGAAAAATATTGATAAAATGAATAGATAGCCCAGACGAAACCAACAAATCATTACATACATCAACATGATGACTAATTAATTATTTAGTTATTAGGAAGGATATCGTAAATATTGATGTAAATAAAGAATAAACATTAAAATTATAATTTAACACAATTATTTACCCAATATTAATTGATCTATAAACAGAATAATTAATACATGAAAAAAATCAAAATTACAAGTTTTTTTTCGAACCTAAGTGAAATCTGCCCTGGTTCATTATCTCGTCCCTATATCAAAATTATTGTTTTTTTTTTCAATACAATACAAAAGCAAAAAGAAAAAATAAATGAACTAACCAAATATTTCATAATATCATCAATGTGTGCTATTGGAAATGGAATCTTTGCTTTTCTTAATCCATTAAGGAATTGTTCATATGTAATTATTGATGTTGTTGTACGAGTTCCTTCATTTGGATTAAATATATCCGATAAAGCAATTGCATTTTCTTCACAATACATATTTATTAAATCTAAAAGATAATTCGTAAAATGTTCTACTGTTTGCCTTACTGGTCCAACATAACATCTTAATTTAGAATGATTTAAAAATAGTAAATCAATTTTTGATGTTTGTTTTGCCGTGATTGTTAAACCCTTAGAAGAAAAGAAAGAAAAATAAACAAAATCATATCTCGAACAAAAAAAGAAACATACTGTCAAATCAAGTTCTTCTAATGTAATATTATTCATTTGTGATAATGATTCTAACATTATCATTAAACAGCGTGTATCAATATGATTTCGTCCTAACTAAAAAAAAAAAAAAACAAAAGAAAAAAACATCAAAGAATCAAAAGTTGTTTTTGTTTTTTTGCTTTACTCGAAATATTTTTAATGATTGATTTGTTGCAGCAGATATGAGCATTTTATATATTTGAGAATCTTTTCCAGTTATTAATAAAGATGGATTTTCTTTAATTGTGGCATCATATCTACATATGAATTGATTACCATGTAAATTTAATTCACATAATGACATATTACGTGTTAAAGAAGTTGTTAGAGATTCAATTGTATCATTTGTAAAACTATTATATGATAAATCAAGTGATATCAATTTATTATTATCACCAATGGCTTTAGCTAAAGCTTTAGCACCCATTAAACGAATACTACACCAACTAATATCAAAATTAAGTAAAAAATTATTATCAGCTGAAAATACAAAAATTTAATTTTTTTTGGCTTTTTGTTAATTTAAAAAATCATTTACTTAGCCATTCAGCAACATATTTTCCTCCTATTTCATCTAATTGATTATGACTTATATTAAGATCTTTCAAATTTGGATGGTCCTATTTATAATTTTCTTTTTAAATACTATTATTATTTATAATAAAAATTATTTACCTCTAATTGTGAAAGTAAAAATTTAATATCATTAGCTGATAATTCATTTCCTATACGAAATAATAATGTGAAAATGAAATATCTAAGAAATTCTATTACAAACCAGCTACACTTAAAGTTTTTAGTTGAGCACATTGAGGAATAGCATCAGCTAATTTACGAATACCTTTTGTACCGAGATTATTAAATGAAAGATCCTAGAAAAAAAAATGTTCTAGTATTTGAGAGATTTGTTATTACATTTTATAAATATAACAAATGATGTAAAAATATTCGAAAAATCAAGAATGCCATGTTTAAAGTCATGTCACGAATAATAATGCTCTTTTTGTTTTTTTTTTGAAAGTACAAAGTCTAAAATATTCGTAAGAGATAACACAATCTACATTAAGACAATTTTCTCGGTATATACTTATAAGTAGGAAGAACATTCTAAAACTTCAAAGCTTGAATATCTCTTGTTGAAGATTAAAAATAATTTAGGTAACACTTATAAGCATTGTTTGAATATAATAATAGGGAAAAATATGGTTTAATAACTTGCGAACACAAGAAAAATATGCAAATGCTTGATAAATGAAAATGAAATGACTTCGAGTTAGAATGCAATTGAAGTTTTTTCTAGCAATATATAACATTTGAATATTATCTTTGTACATTTTAATTAATATAGTTTTACATGATTATGACGGACATCAACCATAGAAAATATGATAGAATGAATGATTCTTAGTGTGTGTTCATTTTCAATACATGTCTCGAATAATAAAAGTAGTAGTAATCCGTTCAGTTTGTGGAAATAATCAAAAGACATTCGCGAAAATATCTAATGCAATTTTGAAGTAAAAAAGCATTTCATCGCTGAGATTTTTCTTTTTCTTTTTTAGAAGAGAGTCTTGCAATTCAAAGGTGACGCTCGATTGTAAAATAGCTATATTAGAGAAGCTATTCAGAGCTAACACTTCACTTTCGTGTTGTAGATGAAGGAGAGTCAGAGCTACATTTTTGTAAAAGAATGAAACATCTATATTTCCAGAAACATCCGAGGAAAGAGATCTAAACTTGTTAGGTGATCATACATTTTTAGAAGTTCCTAATAATCATGATCGAGTAACGGAATACACAAAGAGTTAATAATATTATTAAAAAGAATTTTCTCTCATGCAATGTTTCTTAAATGAAATGTGGAATTTTACTGATCATCGACACAAAGTTTGTCTTAAATCTATAATGGAAATTAACGATGTATTAAAACACATATATTACATACATATTCCTCAATATATATATTTTCTGTAAAGATTTGATAGACATATGCCATTCCACCATTACCAATATTATTCGCTGATAAATTCAGTGATAAAACAGTGGTATTATGCTAAACATACGTTTTAGAAATTGAGAACAATATATTGAAATGAAAAAAAAAACTTACAATAAGACTAGCCGCTAATGCTGCACATCCACGTGGACCAAGTCCATAATTACGTAAATTAATTTCTGTTGTATTTAATGATCGAACAATGATTGAACAAGGACAAACATTGAAACGTGCACATGTTTCTTCATATATTTGTAGACATGATTTATCTAATGCTGGCACACTTTCTATTGAAAAGACAAAAGAATATATCAGATATGGACAAGATGCTCCGAAGCTCGGGATCAACACTATTCATCACGATTGATATCTCTTCCAATCGTGTAGAACTTGCTTCAAATGTGACACTCTCACGAGTCATATGTTCTAAAAGTTGATGCAAAAATTATTGAATTATGATCACTTCAATATTTTCTGTTACAATGTTGATAGTAAAACTAATCCCTATTTTTCGTACATAGCACAGCTTTCGAACACATAAATGTACAGAATAGACGAAGCATTAGTGAATTAAAAAAGTACTGAATATCTAGGACGGAGAATATTAGAGGTCATGAGAATCGTACAAGATGTTTCGAACTCCTTGACACCGCTAGAAAATGATATCTTATTTTTCGCTACTACAGGTATCATTAAATGTGAAACCAAAACCTAAAACGATTGATCCTGTTCATCACTAGGAGATAGATATATATATATAATTACAATTTTTTTTTCTGCAATGAACTCTATGCTTACCTTTTTCATGCTCTCCAATTAATCCATCATCCCATTCTTGCTTATCTAATTCAGCTGTTGGCAATGCTGATATTTTTTTTTTATTTCGAGAACTTAAACTTCTAACTTTCATTTCAGTATCTGATTCTGTTATTATAGGAAGTTCAAATTGATTTGAACGTTGTGAAAGTCTAGTTGGTTGAGATGTTACTTGTGCTAAACGTGTATAAGGATTTTCAATAATAGAAAATTGTCTTGATTCAATTATCGACTCAATAGCTGGATCACGCTTGACTGACACACTACCATAAGTATGTAAATGTTCATGTGGATTTCTGAATCGACCACGTCTACCATCACTATGTGCTGATGAACTTAATGATTTTGTTATTGGTGATCGAGCTGATTGACTTGTATGCGATGGATCAACAACATCTTTTTGATCAGTTTCGTTTTCAGCTAATTCTACTTGTGATTCTTCAATATCATCATCTTCAAAATAAGCATCATCACCTATTTCAGATGTTGGATCTTCAGAAATATCATTTAAACCCTAATTATTTGAAAAAACATAATGATTTTAAATAATAATAATAATAATCGTCCTCGGTGTTTTTATTTCTTTTACCTCAGATGGAAACATATTAAGAAGTTCTTTTTCTTCTATTCATATTTCGATTTCTTAAATTTATTCGAATGACAACAAAAAAGTTTGTCTGTAATGCATCCATAGTAATACTTATTATCGTTAGTTTTTGTTTGCTTGAGGTTGAATAAAAAAAAAACATATGAGAAAAAATATAACGATCTCGATGATGGATTTTCTTTCTTTCTCTTTCAATTTATGTTTTTTCAAAAAAAGTGAAGCATGTGTATTTCAAGTTTTCTTTTTAAAATTATTATGATTGAATCAGAAAAGAAAAAAATCTTTTGATCGACGCAAACACAGACGCAAAAAAACACTTTCTTTAAACAAAATATATTAAGAGATTTTTTTTTTTCTTTTATTCAAAAAACAACTGCTTATTAGAAACTAAAATTCAAAAACACAAAGGTACAAATCAATGAAGTTTTCGTATAATAGCTTGTGCAGAGCGACTTGTAATAATAGGTTGTGGAACAATAAACAATTGATTTTCTTGTTTCAATGAAGAAGAATTTATTAAAGACGGATGTAGTCGACGAAGTCCAGAATAAATTTCTTGTTGAAATAAATACAATTTTTCTGGTTGATCATTTAGACGAACAGATTTATGATAATATAAACGTATCAGTAATTGTGTCGATGAATCAGTTGAATTTTTTAGACGATCAATAAGATCAAGTAATGCTGGTTCAATACTATCATTTCTTACATTACATTGAATTGATGCTAAACAACGACGTCTCACAGGTGTCGAAGGTCGAGTTTTACTTTTTGAAATAACGTTTGGAGATGAGAGTGTAGTTGTCATGGTCATAATATTCGATAATATTCTACATTGCTCAAAGATGCAGTATTTATAGTGTTTTACATTCATTTATATCATAGGTAATTGATGTGATATCGATTTTAATTGATGCAAATATTCTCTAATTGATATGATGAAGTGAATAGACACGTGTTACATCATATTAAAGAAAGAATATCTTTTCTTTCTATTTCTCGGTTACTATAGAAAAAAATGTCATTTGTCTATGTTATTGAACTATTAAAAATAAATAAATTAGTATCGGTTTGAATACACATCGTTTAATTATTTGTTTTTTCGAGAAATCATACACTTAAACAATGAAGTAGATCTTCTAAAAAGAACAAATTTGTTTCCTAATAACTGCTAAGTTATGTTTTTGCTAGTTCTTTATGTAATTGAACACAAATGTCAACATATTTGAAAGTATTGGAATCGATTATGAAGAAGATCGTGATCATCAAGATGATGCTAACGAATACGTAATTCGATTTCTGATTATTATGCAAGTTACTTCCATTCCAATACATTGGGTTCGCTATAGAATACCGAGAAGAAGAAATACACTTCTTTCTTTTTTTTCTCACTCACTCTCTCTGTCTTTCCTATGTGTTTGATCTATCAAAAAAAAAGATTAGATCTATTGTAGTGAATGGTTGGATGATAATCATTTTCTTGAACTTGTCGGTAGCAAAGTAACTATATTCATAGTAATTTTCTCCGGAAGGCAGAAAATAAGGGCAAGAAATAGAAGAAATAAGATGAGAAAATTTTGACAAATATGGCAAGTTCATTACAAATCATTATTAACAACAAGGCATAAAGAAGATAGAAAAAAAAAGAAATGCAGATAAAAAAAAATGGGAAAAGAACGTTTCAGAGAAAATTAACGAATTGTATAGCAAATTCTTCCGGTGAAAATTTTCTGTCCTTCTCTCTGACTCTTTCGTTGCTCTAAAGATTTGTATATCTCTATGTCAATCTACACAATGATGACACTTGTTTAGGAAACTGGCCGCGAAATAATACATATATATCTACATTGATATAATAAAAATTGATGGAAAATTCCCTTAATAGCAGGTGACGACAACATACTATTTTCAACAAACTAGCAAGGGAATAGCGTGCGTATTTTATAACTGTATACAACTACAATAGAGTGACTTTCACAGTAATAGAAAGAACGACTACAGCAGATTTTAGCGCTCGTGTTAGTGTCAATTACCTATGCATGGCATGCTTGATACATCAATGTTAGATGCTGAAACAGGCAGTGCATCTACTACTGGTTTTACATATTCGGCACAATACGGTGTACGTCGTGCATCAGATCGAGCTGATGTTTATAGAACACAATTTGGTTCTTTAAGTGCTGATGAATATCTTACACCAATGATACAAACAAGTCAACGAAATGATGGAAATGTTGCTCGACGTCTTTCCAGATATTCATTTTTTATTCCTCCACAAACACTCGTACGTCGAGCTACAGATGGTATGTCAGTTTTAAAAAAAAATTATCTTGATTTTCTATGAAAATTTGATTGTAGAGAAATTTTTGAATTAATTTTCTGAACCAAATAGGACAAAAACAAAAGGAAGTCGTGACAATCAGTTAATAATATAGGTAGTAGAGAGTAAGGTGGCATCCGATTAATCTTCGATTGATAGCATATAAACATTGTCTCAAGATATAATGACGACTTTACGATCATTTTTATCATGTACAAACAGTTTTAGCTAATTTTATGGTCTGTCGCATGTGTCATAATAGAAAGCTAATTATAGCCTAAAGAGAAAAAAAGAGACAGAACAAAAAAAGACATAGCAATTTATCCTTTATATAAAATCGTTTTGCATCTATCTCTTGCTTTCATGTTTATTGATAGCTTCTTCTTTACCTTAATTACCACATGATAGAGAAGAAGCAATTTAGTAATTACTACACGCTAGTCAAAAGTTATATCTATTCAAGAGTGACATTTGCCGAAACGATGCCTGGCAAACTTTATCTATATATTTATGTAGTTGAGCACGCAAAGAGAGATTTACAGATGGAAAAAAAGTGTATTGTATATCTGTTTGTCTGTCCCATTCTTCGAGAGAGGAAATGTGCACGTTTCGCCAATTATAACGGGAAATCATTGGCATCGGACGAGCGTGTATATGACATTTTTCGCTTATATTTGATGACGATCGAAGAACAAATGGATCAGTAAGAAAATAAAAGAAAGAAGAAAAAAACCTATTCATCATAATGATGAGCCATCATAACGAAGAACGTGATGATTATCGTAATTCATCACGTCATAATCGACAAGATATTCAATATATAACAAATCTTCAAACACAATATATACCATCATCAAGGCGTAATATGGATCGACATTCTATAGCAGTTACTCATCTTCGCTCGGACGTATATGGTAAATTTTTTTAAGTGTCTTTTTTCTGATTTATTCATTCAACTGAATAGAAAAATCTAGATATGAGCTAATAATAAATCGATAATCGTCAATTTTCTTCTTGAATTGTTTTTTTTTATTAGCTTAAATGGAGGAAAATCATATATAGTTCACACTTCTTTTCTATTGTAAACATAAAGATTTATAGACAAGAATTGTAAATCTATGATTAAGAAACGACAAGTTAAATTCGCTTCACTTTTAGACCTCAAAGACAAACGTGAACAATCAGGTTACTTTTTTGGTGTACTTATTTTACTAAGTTATTTCCTTGTCATCATTACATTTCCATTATCATTATGTTTTTGTTTAAAAGTACGTATATTTATTTTTATTAATCAGAAAAAAAAGTGGAAAAGAACGATAAATTGTTTTATTTTAAATAAATTATAGGTTGTACAAGAATATGAACGAGCCGTAATTTTTCGACTAGGTCGGATCTTAGCTAATGGAGCACGTGGTAAGTAGTTGATTGAAAGTATATGTATGTAATTATATTGTCATATTGACTCGAACAGATAATAATTGATAATAGAGACTAGAAATTCATCCAGAGAAATCAATTTTCATAGATTTGAATCAAGATTTAAAATAAAAAGAAAACCCAAGAATATATTAGTATATATCTTCGTGTTTTTACGAAGATTCTAATATTAATATTTTTTTCCTTCAAGCAATGTATCATTTTAAAGATTCATTGTATAATGAGTATAAGAACACAATAAACAGATGGCATCTTTACTTTCAGATGAAAACATACATCTATGTGTAATAACAGATGTCTAATCGCTTGAAACTAATATCTATAGAGAAGATCGCTACATCGATTTAATAGTTTTCTTGACATAAGATTATATATGTTATTGTATTTAGGACCTGGACTCTTTTTTATCTTACCATGTATTGATACATACAGTAAAGTTGACCTTCGAACGGTTACTTTTGATGTTCCACCACAAGAAATCTTAACACGAGATAGTGTAACAGTAGCTGTTGATGCTGTTGTTTATTTTCGAATATTTAATGCTGTTATATCAATAACAAATGTTGAAGATGCAGCTAAATCCACAAAATTATTAGCAGCAACAACACTTCGAAATGTAATTAAATTGATTCAATTTTTGACATAAATTTTCTAATTGATTTTAGGTTTTGGGTACAAAAACACTTCATGAAATTCTTGCTGAACGTGATAAAATTGACACACTTATTCAAGTAGATGTTATTCTTGATAAATATCTTTCATTCGTTTTCTTTTTGTTTTCAAAATAGACCAGTCTTGATGAAGCTACTGATCCGTGGGGCGTTAAAGTTGAACGTGTTGAAGTAAAGGATGTTCGTTTACCTGTCGCTTTACAAAAAGCTATGGCAGCTGAAGCTGAAGCATCACGTGATGCACGTGCAAAAGTAATTGCAGCTGAAGGAGAAATGAAAGCAAGTCGAGGTTTAAAAGAAGCAGCCGATATTATTAATGAATCACCTGTAGCTTTACAATTAAGACTTTTACAAACTTTAACACAAATTGCTGCCGAACGTAATTCAACAATTGTCTTTCCTATACCTGTCGAAATTTTACAGGCTCTATCACGAAGTAAACATTAGTTTGTTTTTTCTATAAACTATACGTTGTGTCTTATAATAAACATAAATCCTATCTTTTTTGTATATTAATTCTTCGCTATGTGAAGAAACCATTTGAAGAAAATGATACATGTTATATTCATATCGATCAAAAAATTAGATTAATAGAATATCAATGTCATTTACACTTCTTGTAGAATATTTGTTTTCTTTGTTTACTTCCGTATACTTCATAATTTTGTTAATAATGTTTCAAAATTTCTTCGACTATGATATAACGTATGCAGAAGTATATGAAGGCTTTTAGGATTGTGTTCAATATCTTAGTGGTAGTGTCATTACATTTAATCAACCGATGTGAAGTATATCATGATCACTATTAATTTCATCAGCATCTATATGTTAATAATGGATAATTGTATGAAAATGAACCAAGCAGCAAATATTTGGATGATCAACAACAAATAAATTGCAGATTAATCCGTGATTTTTGGTTGTACAGAGAAGTTTTTGGATCATAATAAGATAAATCATTTTTATAATAAATTGAAACTGTTCTATCCAATCGTTTCCTTTCTGTTGAATCGTACAATTCATAGTCCCTGAAATAAACAGGTAATGAGTCAACTAGAGTTACTATACTGATTGAAAAGCCTTATGTCACAAGAAAAGAATACTATTGTTAAATTAATATGTACTACTGAGATATTATTCATCTTTGCATGAATAATTAGGAAGTATAGTAATCCTTTATTTTTCTTGTAAATTCGGTGTGTAGATTGCATTTAATGAAAACAATATTAGATCAATAATTATCGTTCGAGGACAGCACTAATTTATAGTATCACTATTGATTATATCATGATTATTTATGCTGTCAGCTATGTAAACAATCAGTTTATTACAATCAGGTCTAAATAAATGTTTAGATGTATATGAATTTATCCTATCTAATGCAGTGTCGATTGCATCATATCTAGATATTTATTGATAACTTTTCCGAATTCGTCTGCGTCTATCATAAGTTGACAGTAAGTTAGTGTGCCTGTATCAAATGGAATAAGCTCATTTATGTGAGGATGTGATTACCGGTGTCAACTCTTACTTATCATCACCAAGATGTTCGTACTACTCTCAATAAATATTTGCATTAGTGCAATATGATCTCATCTTGTCATAAATATAGATTTAATTGAGAATATGACTCTTGCTTGTAAGAAAAAAATTATTATAATCTGAATATTTTTTCGAGTTGAATTATCCCATCAATAATACAGTTGTTTTAAAATGATAAACATCAACACGTTTAAAAACGACAAAAAATATGTCATTGATATATGAAATTATGTCTGCAACTTTTATACATATAAAACAAAAAGGTGTTGAGCATTGAAAAAAAACCAATATGTTTTTGTGAATTTTAACAACTTCTCCATTTTTCTTTTTCAGACAAAACTCATCGCTTGAGGTGTAAACTTATCGGCTTACAGCTCTATTTACCGTCAATAGCAAAAATATCGTTGGTGTACAACGATAATTGAAAAAGAAAGTTCTCATCACACCATATTATTTTATACAGCAATATTGAATATTAAATATGACTAATCAGCGTCTGACATCTGTATTTTGTTTCGCATTCAACATCATTTTCCTCCTCTCGGTTGCTGACAAAAACAACGCACAATCCAAAATGAAGAATTACGCATTTTTGCGGTTATTGAGGTTTTTAATGTATAATTTATTATTGATTATTATTTAAGAGAATATGGCAAATTTATCATCACAACGTATTATTCCTGGCGACAAAAGACTCCGAAAATGTTGTCATTCGTGTCCACGTCTGATTTACGATGAACCATACATATTTCGTGTTCGAAGTGAACGTTCGCTACCACATTCATTTCCATGTAATACTTGTTTAAAAGAATCTATGCGACGACAACAACCACCTAAACCCAATATCCAATATCAAAAAAGATGTTCTCGTTTACCATTGAAACGTGTTGATTTCGAATATTCAAATCGACCGAGAACTGTTCCATCACAACGAACATCAAGTGATATAAATTGGGATAATTTTATGAGGAGAAAAAGTAAATATGGTAAGTATGATACGTGTTTCCATTTTTGTTGATATTGTTTTTTTTTGAATATTATTAGCTATTAAAACACCATATGCTCTATGTGATTTAACAAAATATGAACAAGATTCGGAAATTCGTCCACCATTTGTCAATTATGGTGGGCATTATGATGATAAACAATATGGACAAAAACGAACCTTTAATTCATTAGTTATACATGTATGATTAGTAGATAATATTTAATAAAATAAAAATATGATTTATTTTTAGCAACTGAAACATGACGAAGTTGATGAACAACGTTTAATAAGTTTATTTCGAGAACGACGTCTTCGTCGTGAAGCTGAAAATTATTTTCATGAAATACAACGGCGAAAATTTCATAACTATCGAGCATCACAAGATTAAAATAATTCAGAAACGCTTTTTTAACATTGAATTTTTAATTCTATTTTTTTTTGTTTTATTTTACACAGAAAATAAAAACATAGACACGGACTAGCCGTGACGATACAAAAACAAAAATACAATAAAAGCCAATTTCAACTATCACCAAGACTTTTAGCTAATATTTGTAAATTTTCTATTTCATCATTTTGTGCTGTTGTAAATCGTTCTGCTAATTTCCAAATCATTACAGCACCTGCACTATCTCCACATGCTAAAATATTTGGACTAGGAAAAAAAACAAAGATCATTCTTGTATATGAACTTTAATATATGATTTCTTACGTTTTATCATTAAACTCTAAAGCAATAATTGATGATCGTTTATCTGATGATGGCAATTCTTGAACAGGTATTGAAGGTAGAAGACTGTCTGATGTACCTTCTTGTGGTTCAAGATCATAAATTAATGTTCCACCATGTTCACTTCCAGCTGCTAAAACCAGAGGACGTGATGGTGACCAACGACAAGTAAATATTGCGCCTTGTGCTGGTGCAAAACAACGTCCAAAATTAGGCTAAATAGATAATTCAATTACATTTCTAAGGAAATAATTTTCAATGAAATTCTCTTACAAAAAGTTGTGAATAAATTCGAATTTGTCCATCATGTGCACTTGTAAGAAATAGATGTCGATTAAAAGGAGAAAAGCTAACAGAATAAATTGGACTATCATGTGATTGATATGACATTGTAATTGGATTTTTAGGTTGAACAGACATATCAGCAAGACCTTCTTCACCTATCATATATAATTTATGTGTAAATAAAATTACTCAATTAAATTCTATAAATTTACGTGATTGAACAGATGATACAGAATTAAGTGAACCTTTATATAAATGACCTGAATCACAACCGAAAATAAATGTTTCAGAATCTTCATTATTAAATGTAACACTGGTAACTAAATAATTGTTGATGAATTTTTATAAGTGATTATTAAAATTTTTCGTACCTCCCATTGGTTTTCCTGATGATTTACTACTACCTCCTTTAGTTGCAACAAAATAAGCATCAGTTAATTTTAAATTATTTTTACTAGGTAATGGATTCCATAGAAGAATTTTTCCATCTTGACTCGTTGATACAAGCTATTCAATGATTAACATTAGATATATATATATATATGCATATATCAGTAAGAAGAAATCAAAACTTTACAATAAACTTTTTCTTTGATAATTTTGGTTCACGTATCCATTGCAATGATGTTACTGAATCTCGATGTAAATCTTGTCGTTCCAAAATACGAGCTATTAATGAATCTTGTTCACGAAAATCCCAAACAAGTATTTCACCTGAAACGAATTACATATTAAAAAAATAACAAACAAAAGGAATACAAGATACAAACCATTATAAAGACCAGCAGCTACAATGCCTGGTCTTTCCGGATGACAAGCTATTGCTGTAACACATGTACTTGTTTCAACATTCATATCAGGTTTATTTGGATTGATTTTATATCGCTCAATATTCCATGAACATACAGCACCTTTATGCATACATAAACCTTCATGTGATGTACTTCCATAACCAACAACAATTGATGAACCATTAGCTGACCATGATAAACTTGTAACTTGTATTTCTTTATCAATTAAGATTTCTGGATAAGTTAATGTAAATAATTCTTGTGCTGTATCATCACCTGTATATCGCATTTTAATATGTCCTAGAATAGTATATCAATATATAGATTATATCTCTAAAAAGATAATTCGCTATACGAAGAATATTTGGACGTTCTAAATTTTCATCAAGATAATGTAAAACAATTGGCTCAATGCGTCCAAGAAATTTATTAAAACGATTCATATCAATATCTATATCATCATTAACAGGTTTTTCACCAAAATCTACCTGAATCTAATCGAAAATAGAAACATATGTATATCGAACAAAAAAAACGGAACGAATATTTTTTACTTCACGTTCTTTACGTTTTATACTTTGACAAGTAGCATCAGCAAGTTGTACTTCAAATTTAGTTTGCACACTTGCATTTACTGAATGACTATAATGAATTGAAATACATATTGAATGGATTAAAATTATTATTTTCTAGAGGATATACGAACACAGGATCTTTTTGAACGATTTCTTTACAAGAAATAACTGGTAATGTTTCATCATTGAATACAACTGGTTTTCGATTTATTTCAGAATCTGCTTCATCTCGATTTGATTTACTCATTTTAGAAAAACAATATTAAAAAGAAATAAAATATTTCATATACTTCCATAGTTGTTGTTGTTACTTTGACAACATAGTTATACCTTATTAGTGACATCTGTCTTTGTTAATATCTTCATTACATTTATATGTATATTGATGATATTTTAAATTGCTCTTCTTAGAGACGTTTCTTTTTCTTTTTTGTTTGAATATCTTTGATATTTCATATCGGGAATTATCATAAAATCATACGCAGAATTCAATTGTTGAAAAAACTGAAACATTTAATATCAGTAATTCTGGACGGAAATTATTTTCCAGAATCTTCTAGACCCAACCGGCCGTTTATCATTCAGCTAAGACTTAATAAATAACTAATAAAACAAATTAATGTCGGCTTTCTGTCTACAAGCATCACCTGTCACAACTACATATTGAATTTTCGATCATCTTAATGGAGAAACTATCATTCTGATATTTTGTTTTATCTGAAAACTTTTCTGTGCTTTTATCAATATGTAAGTTGCCACAAAAAAAACATCATTACATTTTAAATGCGTACTACTGCTGTCTGTCTATGTAAAATTCGCATGATTTTTCAATATCATAAAGCAATATGTAACTTTTTTCTTATATTTATTTTAGTTTATCTCATTATTATAGATTTTTAATCCACTAACATGTTCTACAACTACTTTAATAGCATTCATTTGACAGTTTTTAAAAATATCGATTAACTGACACATTTTTCGAAAGCACTAAGTTTCTCTCATGGCTAAACCATTTTCCTAATTGAAAAGCATTTCGAAATATTCTTCACAGATTCCATTCAAAAATCTTCAGCTAATACTTACGAATATTACAACCATATGACACATTGTTAAACTTTTCTCATGACCAAAATTTAATATTCATTTCATTTTGGAATAGACTCATCATTAGGTGAATATATTCATGGCTACATATATGCATGACTCAGAAATAAAACTTTACCGAGACTGCGAAAAAGAGAATTTGCTGAGACAGAGACTAAAAAACTTGGTTTCGCACATCTCAACTTATGACACATTTGGTATTATGAACACTTCAATTTATGACAATATGAAAAAACAAAATATGTCGATTAATTACATACTTTTGTTTCATATTTAGTCCTCATAAACAATCAAAACATGATTAGACTATTTATTTTATTTTATTTGTATTGTTTTTCGTTAAAAACTTTAATAAAAAGCATTTTTATTTCAAAACATCAATGTGAAAAAACATTGTTTTCTTTCTATAAAAATATTTCCAATAAATTATAAATATTCCTGGATATAGCTAAATTATAGAAGTCGTTATCTGATAGTGTCAACAGAGACTAATGCTTCTAACAAAAAACACCAACACTTATTTATATATATATATATATATCACATAGTTAACAATATGAATCGATAGTTATAAAAATGTTGTCTGATTTCTCTTGAGATGTATGTTGGTTTTCATTCGTAATTATTGTATTCATATCAAGATTTTGTTGAAATGTAAAACCTTCTTTGGATAGTTTTATTAAATTGAGTGGTGCAAAGTGATATGGAAAAAATTGTAGAATAATTAATAAATCACATAAATAAGCTGAAACTAATTCACTAACAGCTGATATTTGTTCATAAAAGTGTATTTTTTCAGCAAAATAAAGCCATTCTGTAGCAACTGTTAATGTAACAGTTGCAACAAATAAATATAACGTTAATTTAATCCATACACCTCGAAAACGTACGTACGAATCAGAAAAAAATTCAAATAATAAATAAAAAGCAATCGAATTTTGCGTTACTGTTATATATTTTTTACTTATAAAAAATGGTAAAAACACAGCTAAAATAATTTCTAATCGAGACATAAAATGAAATAAATGTTTATTTTCAACAATAAAATTTATATGATATTTCTTTATAACTCGACAATAAATTAACATTATTGTAAATATAAATTCAAGTAAACTCCAGAAAATATAATCTATTGTAGAAAATAAATCCTTTTTTAAGATAAATGTTATCATATAAATTATTGTACCAATTTCACTTAATAGACATAATAAAATATAATATATTAAAAGTGATACACGTCTCTTAATTGGTGAACAATAACGAAGATATGCAAAAACAATTAAAATTGTTGAACATAAACCTTCATAACCGCTATTACCAGAACGATGTGTTAAGTAATAAAATGCATCAAATATATAAGCAGCTTGAGCCAATATAGGTAAAATAACCATAGACCAAAGAAAAAAATTATCTTGTCCTTCATCAGATTGTTTTTCTGACAAACGAAGTATATTAACCATAGTTGTGTTATTTTATTTAAACGTTTTTCTTCATACATCATATAATGTGCGTATATATATATACATACATACATGTATGCTACTATAACATAATCTTTTTATTGTCTTTACAGAAAGTCACTCATCCGTGCATTCATGAGTGATATACTATTCATCATCAAAATAACGAACATGACTCAGTATATTGACGTTTACAAATGATGAATTAGTACTACGTGGGGAATTATTAACTGGGAACATTCAAATTATTTTTCTTCCTTTAGATGATATATTAAAAGTATCTACGTATGTTCTACCTTGTAGATTTTATCGTCAAACTGATGATTTTTTTATGCTTATTTATAAATAGAAAAATATTTTATAATATCGTCGAAATTTCAAACGTCATCCAACAAATTAGTCATTTATATCAATTGATTTCGAATCGAATCTATGCTCAAATGTTCACATAAAAAATGTACTCTAGATTTCTCCGTTGAGAAATGGTTTCTTCTGTGAAAATATTCCTCATTACAATTGTTATTTTTTAAACACATGTTACTGGAAACAAAAAATGTCTGTAATCGAAATATACGTTGATAGGTATTCAAGTTATTTCTATAGAGGATTTATTTTTATATGGAATGAATGGAGTAAGAAAGAGGGTGTGGGTGTGGGTATGTGGGTGAGTGTGGGTCTGGGTGTGTGATGTGGGTGTGGTTGGGTGTAGATGGGTGTGGGTGTGAATGTGGGTGTAGATGGTGTGGGGTGTGGGGTGTGGATGTGTTGTTGTGGGTTGGATGTGGATGTGTTGTTGTGGGTTAGATGTGGATGTGGGTGTGGGTGAGGGTGCGCTGTGAGGGAGAGAATGTGAAGCGAGGGTTGTGGTGTGGGAGTGGGTGCAGCGTGAGGGTGTGAGTGTGGATGTGGACATATCATCGATCTATACCGGTGTCCACCAACACCCACACTGCTATAAAAATAAGAGCTATATGTATAGTAAAATCCTCATTACTACGACTGACAGTAATTAGTTGTATTTTACGTAGAAACAAAGTGTTCAGTAAATTCTTTTCTTATGACAAAAGATATCGTTTGTGTTGTCTTGTCGAAATAGGAAAACAACATTTTTAATAGAGAATATTTATTATTGAGACAAGAGAAACTCGAAATTTATTTTCTGTGAAAATCAAGTTGAAATTCTTGTTAAAACTTCAACATTAAATTCGACTTTTCCTCGTCTCTTTATACCGAGTTTCAAATCAAAAATGAAAAAGAAACAAAAGTAAATATTTGTTGATCATTTTCAACCCGTGTCGATTTGATTTTAGATGAAAGGATTTAATTTCTGAACGAGAAATTTTAATAATTGCTTATCGTAAGTGTTGTCAAGGAATGTTATTTCCCACTTTCATTCGATAATTAATGAGAGTTTTTTATGATTTGTTTTCAAAAATATAGAATAAAACTATAGACAATGATTAAGTTGTCCTATTGTTGATGTTTGCTATTTCTTTGTTGAATAGATCATTGATAATGTCAAGATTTGCTTCAGGTCGTTTTTTTTTGCAAAATAAAAATTCCTTTATTGTGTCTGTCTCATATTGACAAGACTTCTTATCAAAAAAGATCAAATGTGTATCGACTTTGATAAGAGATTTTCGACTATTCATTAATTCTTATCGTATAGGCAATAAAAATCAATCCTATGATGAAGAGATAAAATACAAATAACCAATTATTTTGTCTATTCACTATTATTAATTGATTAATAATTGATTATTCAAACAAGAGTAGAATTGTAAATGTTAATCTCATTGATGACTCTCTTTTGAAGGCCAACAACTGGATTCAAGTGTGGGTGGATGCGGGTTTGGCTGTTTCTCTTTTCGAGTTACACTTATACTCACACTCTCGCTTTGGTCTCATAATTGATCTTTGTTCGAAAATTTTCTCGGCTGTTGTTCTTCTGATTGAAAACTACCGGATAAAATGCTGCACATTCGAATTTTTCTTTGTATTGAATATCAAATAAATGATTGTTTTCACAGAGGAATATAGAATATGTCTTGTCATTACCCATATCGTTGTGTTGCAGCGACACCCTCACGCAATGTTTTCAATTTCAGCGAATCAGTTGTCGTAGAATTCTACTTCCGAGAGGCAACCATTTTAGTATTTGTTGCATTTGAAACGAACAATCCTGTTTTTTTCTTTTCTCTTCTGCTTCGTTTTGCATCGCAAGTAAAAAATGTAGGATCCTTTTTTAATATTATTTTATCTTCTGTTTGCACAACATCGTCACTTCTCCCAACATGTCTTTCGTGCGAAACAACAAAACAAAAATTTCATGAAATTGCGAGTGAGAAATTTATATGTAGGTGAAACTGAATCTGTTGAACATACATATCTTCTGTTATAGAGATCAAGCATTTACTCAGACGTGAAATTAAGTTAAGATTCATTTTTTAAATCTCAATCTCGATGACGAATACTCAGCAGTCATCATTTCATTTTGTACCTTTAAATGTTAACGAATCAGTTTATGATTAATATTAAGTTTAAGGTTGTCTACTTAACACGTAATTGACATAAAGTTTAGTTTAAACTAGCGAGAACCCGTGCATACTGCACGGCTGTTTTGTCCTTTAACGCATGACCTCAGACATTTAACTTTTCATCCGGTAAAATACATACAGACACTCTATATTATGTATATAGACAGATAGTCCTACGGCCTCATACTCTCATATCGCACATATGTTTATAGGCAATGTAGCCTTCGACCTTATAGCCTTATATTCCTTGCAGTCGGGTGTGGGTGTGGGTGTGTGGTGTGTGATGTGGGTGTGGGTGTAGGTGTGGGTGTGTGATGTGGGTGTGGGTCTGGGTGTGGGTGTGGCTGGGTGTGGGTGTGTGGGTGTGTGGGTGGGGTGTGTGGGTGTGGGTGTGGGGTGGGGTGTGAGGGTGTGGGTGTGGATGGGTGTGCGTGTGGGTGGGGGTGTAGAGATCAGTCTTTTTCAGCCCACACCCACACCCTTAAATAATTCAACTTATCCATTCCTAAAATATTTCCTATTCAAAAAAAAACAATATACCTTCTGTGTACCTTGAACAGGGTTTATTTTAACGTTTTTTATCTGTTTTCTCATAAGTCATTTGATTACAGAAGAAAGATGCCATATTCTTTATCTGTATTCTATCAATAAGATTCGATTTGAATAACTCGATAATTCTACTAATTACAGTAGATTAAATTAATTTTATATGTTAATTTTTTTTAATTCTCACTGATTCAATCGGCTTATCTATTGGTAAGACATAATCAAATCGGAAAGTATAAAAGTGATTTGTTCTAGTAACTAGAAGAAAGGTTTTATTCAATAAATATGTATCTATTTCCAGAGATTAAATATAACTTAAATCATGTAACATCTTATGCAAATTGATAATCTAACAATGGTAGTTAATAAAATCCATTGATTTTCTTATTGATTATATTTACAAAATAAATTATAAGTATTTTACTCGCAATCACTTATTTTATTTTATTTTATTTTTTTTCATGAAGTGTTAATATGATTACAATTGGAAAAGAAAAAATGAAATCAGGTGAAGACAATTGTGAAATAGACATATATTCTACGGAATAGTTCAACAAATTAAAAAAAATTACATCAGTATGAAAATTTCTTCCGTTTAAATGATTTATTCGAAAATTTCTATATTGATTCAAGAAAGAAAAGTCGAAACTGATATAGAATATAGAAGTCGAAATAAAGGATGGATTTCTATCAGTTTGTTTAAATAAAATAAAAAAAATCTAATCAATGATAGTGTTTATGGAGCGGAGTACGATTGTGCTTATTTAAAATGAAGCATATTAAGAATAAATCAGCATAATAATTATTTAAATAATTGATTTAAAATGAATAAATAGATATGAAAATGTCTGAAGCCGATATAGACTCTTCTCACAAATAAACAATTCGTTTTAGCTAAAATAAAAATACAGAAGATATAAAACGGCACAAGAACTTTTTCTTTAAAGAAATAAATGAGAAAAATTCTACATGGAAATATTTAAAGAGATTATTTTTATGTTGTCGTTTTATTTGTTAGACGAACTGATAAACTGACATATACTAATTATGATAGAAGCAGAGATTGTCAATGTAAGGGTATCGATTAATAGTATATCAATCATATTTAGTTTATCCCTAACATATTTATTTAGTCGTTCGAATAATCTATAAATATGTTCAACTATTAATAGAATATAATTTATATTTAATCATGTTTATCGAGTTATTATTTATCTTGAACCTTATATAAAACGTGATCTATCATTTATAGAATATTGACCCACTATTAAAACCCTTTCGAAATCCATTCAAATATTTCTTTTTTGTTTTTTCTTTAAAATTCAATAATCTATCTGATATGTTACTTTTTACTAATGGTAACAAACTCATTGAAGCATGTTTCTTGTTGCCTAATATATATTTTTATGAAATTATTAAAGACAATTTGAATAATTTTATCTGCACCAATAACTGCAGTTATGTTATGATTTTGAAATGATCGACCTCTTACATTTATCCACTAAAATTCATAATTACTTAATTCTTGTATTTTCTATATATGACATAACAGAGCGTCATCTTATAAGACTAGTTTATATATATGTCAGCGTCCAAACTGAGATTACGTCCAATCTCAGATTGGCCTAGGCGAATGTCGGATCCTAGATTGGACGCGTCCAATCTCGGATTCACGCAATTCTGTTCATTAAAATATCAATTACACTTTAGACAGACCTTAGATTCGAACTTTTTTTTTTGAGTTATGTTCACACAATGCCAGTTTGTTTGGCACAATCGTCATTTGGCAGATTTGAATAGAATTTTAGGAGTTATGAATAAATTTCTAGAGAACAACAACTTTTGTGAAAAACTTTTATTACATTTTTGAGTCTAAATATAGCTTCTTCCTAAATGCTTGTAATACTTAAAACGGCATTGTGTGAACATAATTTCAAAAAAAAGTTTGACTCCAAGGTCTGTCTAAAGTGTAATTGATATTTTAATGAACAGAATTACGTGAATCCGAGATTGGACGCGTCCAATCTCGGATCCGATATTCGCCTAGGCCAATCTGAGATTGGACGTAATCTCAGTTTGGACGCTGACATATATATTTAATTAATAACCAATCAGCATTTTTGGTAGCTTTGGCTTCGATTTTCACCGACCGACCGTTCATCCATTTATTATTACAATTATTATTGCTCACAGTGAAAATGTCTTATATTATTATTACACCAAAATATATTAAAGTTGGTTGTGATAACCAAATTTTAGTTTCTGTTGCTACTGCATATCAACTAGTTCGAAATTTTCGATCTCGTGCCGGCTCGATAAAAATTACATCATTCGAAAGAGCAGAAAAAACTGAGTATGGTGTGATAATTTTCTCGGAGACGTACTCCCAAGTCCTCAGCAAAATTTTTCAAAATACTTTTCCCAGCAGAAATGGCAAGGATATTTCGTTTTCTCTATAATTCTATGAATCATCGTTCTCTTCAGATCAAGATGAACGTATACGTTCATCTTGATCTGAAGAGAACGATGAAAACGAAAGAACGATGATTCATAGAATTATAGAGAAAACGAAATATCCTTGCCATTTCTGCTGGGAAAAGTATTTTAAAAAATTTTGCTGAGGACTTGGGAGTACCTCTCCGAGAAAATCATCACACCATACTCAGTTTTTTCTGCTCTTTCGAATGATGTAATTTTTATCGAGTCGGCACGAGATCGAAAATTTCGAACCAGTTGATATGGTTCTGATCCAGTAGACATTAAATTTGATTTAATCGTGAATCAACTGCATATTGAAAATAAAATTATATGTACAACAGGTAAAATTTCTTTTCTTTTCAATAAACAAAAGAAAAAATATTCTTCTTTTCCTAGGTGAAACACATAATGTTATATTAGCTGTTTCAAAAAAATTTCCAATTGGTCTTGGTAAATTAATTATAACTGGTACTGGTGGTCTTAATTTTGAAGAAAAACGTGATATTATTGTATATGATAATTGTCATGTTATTCTTGTACAAACATCATCATCAACTTATCGTCCACATGATACAATGGAAATTCGTGTTGTTGTCACTAATGAAAATCTTATTCCAATTGAATATGGTGAACTTATTGTTGAAATTTATGTAAATTTTTATTTATTTATTTTTATTGAAAAATATTTTCTTTTCATTGTAGGATGCTGCTTTTAAACTTGTTGGTGAATTTCCAAATGTTCCTATTCATTCAGGTCTTACTAAAGTTCTTCGATATCCACTTGCTGAACATGTTAATGTTGGTACATGGCTTGTTTCAGCTACAATTGGAAATACAACATCATCTATTGAAGTTATTGTCTCATGTCCATTAATACCATCATTTGATGTTAATGCTATTTTTCAACGATTTCTTCTTCGTATAGATGAAACACTTCGTGGTGTTATTAAAACCAATGATGATCATAATGAACCAATATTTGGTCCTGCTATAATTGCTATAGGTGAATTAACTGAACAAGACATTAAATCAAAAATGAAAATGGGATTAAAAGAAGTTAAACCCAAAATTGAAGAATGGTGTAAATGAAAATCACTTCAATTTGAAATAGCTGGTCGTATTGAATTAAATTATGATCTTTTATCATTATTTAATATTGATATAACGAAAGCTATTTATATTCAAGTTTACATTCAAGTAACTGATCTTATTTCTGGTCAAGATCGTATTATTCATTACATGATTCCAATCTTTACACATGATATTCTCTATGATATTCGACCACTTGAATTTGAAATTGGTGTTAAAAATGAATTTCAAATTATTGCTAAACGTCCAGATGGTAAACCAATTGAAATGAAAAATATTATTGTTACTGGTACAATGATAATGGATGATGAATATGGTAAAAAACATGTTGAAGAAGTAGTTGAAATTAAAGATTTCTGTAAACGGTATGTTAAATTAAATTGAATAATTTAAAAAAAAACATAATATTCTTTATTTTAGTGATCGTAATGATATCGGTTTCTTCAATCTTGAGATTCCTAAAAATTGTATCGGTGTTCTTATGGCTGTAAGAATTTCGTTATTATTATTATTATTATTATTATTTTCTTTTTTTTTCCTATTTTTATTTTTATTTAGATAACATCATTAGGTGAAGATGGTAAAATGCGTCATTATCGTATACATGCTCCATACTATGGGCTATTTAATTTCAGTCTGAATTTATCAAATAAAAATAATACTTGATTTCAAACTGAAACGTGAGTCTAGGAGTGAGGGGGGGGGAGTGACTGAGGGTGTGGGTGTTGGTCTGGGACCCACACACACACCCACACCCATGGTGCGGGTGTGGGCGCGCGAGTGAGGGTGAGGGTGTGCTTGTGGTTTTGTGTACTATAGGCTTTAGTCCCCTGCACAAGGGACTAAGCGGGGACTAAGCTTTTTGTGGGGGGGACTAAGGGGGACTTTGCAGGACTAGGGGGGACTAAGGGTTTTTAGTGGGACTACGTAGTATCAAACGAAAAAAGTTTGATTCGGAAGAAGTTGGTGCGGTTTTTTTGATTTTAGAATTCAGTTTGAAATAAAAAAGCCCATAGACTCACATGCTCTTCCATTTATGCCAAAACGTCGTCGTCATGGTGCTAAATTATCTATTGAACTTTTACCATCAACAGTAGCTCCATTTAATACAAATGATACAGATGTTAATGTTCCAGTTATTAGTTCACCAGATTCAACAGTTGGTCGTACATCAAATTTTTATATTCAATTAATTCCATCAAAATCTGTAGAAAATTTCGAACGATTACTTATGTCATATGTTATTATGACTAATGGTCGTATAACATTTACTGGAAAATTTTATGCTAAATCAATAAAAGAATGTCCAACAACACCACTTTGTTCAATTAAATCAGAAGAAGAAAAACCATTAGTTTGTGTATTTAAAGGTATTTTACCAATTTTAATAACACTTGATATGATGCCATATTCAACATTACTTGTTTACACATTTCAACCAACATTCGATTTTTATGTTGTTGAATCATATCGTTTTTCAGTTGCTGATCTTTTTCAAAGTTCATTAAAATTAAATGCAACAATTGTTCCATTTATGCCAACTGAAAAAATTATTGAAAATGATAGTTTTATGAAAGAAATGAATGTTAAACCAATATATATTTCAAATAAAATACAAGAAAAAACACGTGTTGAACTTTCATTTACTGGTGTACCTGGTTCAACAGTTGGTCTTAATGTTTTTGAATACGATGCAGTATTACAAGGTTGACCAAATGAAATAATTAAAGAACGATTATTTAAACATTTAACAACATATGAAGAACAAATGATATTTAATTTAAATTATTTTACTTTAATTTCAATTTTAGAGTTATACAGGTCGTGATTTAATTCGAAAGATGATTTTTGGTGTTAATTCATCATCATATGATTTATCAGTAGTTGAAGGTGATGATATTTATATAACATCAAATATGGAACAATTTTATGATGATGAACAAATTCGACGATCAATATTATCATCATCCTATAAATTTGGTACGTCATTATGGTTTAATAAAATGAATTCAAAATTATATAATATTTCACAAGAAGCATTTACATTTATGCGATCAGGATTAACAATTATTTCTGATTTTGAATGGTTACGTATTCCAAAAGATATAGAATATGAAAATTTATCGAAATTATTTTGGAAATTTGATGAAAAATTAACAATGTTTATGAATGATTATACATTTAATATTCGTGATGAAGCTCGACAATTACTTGAAGAATATATTATTCAAGCTGATTTATCTATGATTCCACCATCAATTACGCTTAAAGATCAATCTCATATGAGTTATTATCGTTCAGTCTTCTTCAATACAAGTGATATTAAATCTGAAGGTATTGGTAAAGTTCTTCTTCCACGAATAAAACCATATTCAATATGGCTTGCAACTGGAATTGCTCTTAATAAAAAATCAGGTTTATCTATTGCTCAACCAATTTATTTACCAAATAATACCGGCCTTTTTGTTCTCGGTAATTGTCCAAAACAAGTTAATATTGATGAACATGCTCTTTTAACATATGGTATTAATAATTATCTTGGTAAAGATTTAACAAATGTTATGCTTCGTATTCGTACTTCATCTGATTTTGAACTTTTTGAAGAATCAAAACCAGAACATGTTGTATCAAGTATTGATAAAAATTATACACTTACAATTCCATTACTTAAATCATTTGGTGTTGAAACACGTCATATGGTTTTGTACCAAAACGTACTGGTATTATTCAAATAATCATTGAAGTTGAATCGGAATTTGGTGGTGATTATGAAATTTTAACAATTTTTGTAAATGAATCAAGTATTGAACGTAAACAATTATCAGTACATTTTTTTGATTTAATAAACGAAAAGAAGATTTATAGTCCAATTGTTGAAAAAATAACTCCAACATCAACTCTTCGTTCAGTTCAATTTTCTGTCTCAAATATATTTATTATTATCAAAACATTTTAATTAAGTTTTTTTTAATTTAAATTTAGCTACTGCTTTTAATTATTTTATTAAACGATATACAACAGAAACAAATACATTAGTTGGTATTGATAGTGTTATTGTTTGTCTTTATCGTTTACTTGGTCTTCGTCATTATTTACGTGAAATAATGCAAACTGAATTACCAATCTTTGATATGGCAGCTGATAATATAGGAAAAGCTTATCAAACACTTCAACTTTATAATAATAATGATGGTTCATATTCATTTATATCTGATAAAGGTACACAATATTCATCACTTTATTTAACATCATTAGCATTTGGTGCTATGATTTCACCAATGATGTCATTTCGTGATAATGTTACACTTAATCGTACATTAAATTGGATATTATCTCATCAAGAAGAAGATGGTTCATTTAATGATAATGATCCATTTTTTTCATCATTACGGATTCTGTGCTAGTAAATTTCATCGAGAATCATTAACAGCTATTGTTTTATATTCTTTAACACATGATTTTTTCATTGAATTCTATGCCAGAATTTATTCGTCGTCGTTTATGTTATGGACCAAAGAATGTAATAATGCGTGCTCAACATTATTTAGAAAAACATATTTCAAATGTTAAAGCACATTTATTAAGAGCATTATGTCAAATTGCTATCATTCAAAATTTCGATTTGGAAATTGGCTTACGTTAAAAATTTTCTCACAGTGTTATAAATACAAAATTAAAAAATGTACAATATGATTCAAAATATATTCAATGTAATGAAAAAAATGACATTTGTTGAAGAACTATTACTAAATAAAATGATCATGTTACTTTATTTCCATCTTGGTGATGATAAAACAGGTAAAAATATAGCTACCTGGATATTTAATCAAATTCCAGCTGAAAAAAATTATTATAAAATATTAGATGCTGTATTTGGTACTCAAGTTTATCTTCAACTGAATCGTTATGTAGGGAAAAATTGTCAAGTGGAAAATTTTTCGATTAAAATTGATGTTTCATCTAATAATGATGAAAAACTTTTTTTCGTTAATTCAGAAAATATAAATACAACACAAATATATCAAATAGAATTATCAGTTAATGGAATTATTTATAAAATAAATGGTATTGGTTGTGTATATGTTGTTATTGAGAAAATATATACTGAAGAAGATCAACAAATAGTTAAGTCCATTTACATTAACACAACAACTGAAACCAATGCCATGGCTAAATGGAATCGAACCTAAAACATGTGTAACATATACACCAAAATTAACAAATCAATTATTAACAACAAATTTAAATAGTATTTTTGTTATTGATACAGAAATTCCATCCGGTAAAAAAAAATTATTTTATTTAAAAAAATAAGCTAAATTTTTTTTTAGGTATGTGTCTTACTGATCGTCAAATTGAATTTTTAAGTAAAGTTCAAAATATTTTCAAAATTGAATATAATCCACATCGTAACAAACTGATAGTTCAAATCAAAAACGTGTTTTTTAATGTTATTTTAGTTTCCTTTTTTAACCCCTTATTTATTTCGATTAGTGACATGAACATTGGAATTCTTATACTCAGTTTATTATTTTTCTTTTTTTTTCTAGGAACTTATTCAAAAAAAAAGTACATTTGGGCCTTCAACTTGGATATATTGGGAAAAGACAGCGTTAAAAAAATTATTGTTGTATTTTAAAAAATCTTCTTTTCTTTTAATAAAAATCAAAAGTTAAACAAGTCTTTTTTTTTAATAATTACATCGAAAAAGAAAAAAATATTAATAGTATTAGATAAAACTGACCTAGAGGGTGTGGGTGGGTGTGGGTGTGGATGCGGGGCGTGTATGAATGAAAGTAAGACTATTATGCACACCCACACCCTTTGTTGAAAATTTTTGAGGACTTAACATAAAAATGGAGAACAAAGGAGGAGTCCCATTTTGTTGATTTATTATAGATTTCAACTGTTTGAAAATTATCATAAATATTATCTCTAATAATATGAGCTGATGTGTATTTCAAACAGAGTCGATTTATAATAACAAGTAACATCAACTTGCTTCTGAATACATTAATACTTTAAAAACAAATCCAATCAAGCTTTTGGTCAGAAGAAAACTGAGGAGAGAAGGGACAGGAGTAGCTTTCACATAAATTTTAAACCATGTACGATTTTTTGCTATATTTCAGCCTCTCAGAATTTTCAAGACAAAGAGGAGCCATGAATTTAAGGGTGTGGGTGTTTTAATGGTTCTTTTGTTTATTGAAACATAATACAAATTGTTGAAATTGTTTAATGTCTTAGACAAGATCACGATGAAAAAATGATCCATGACCATGTGAAATCACATATGGTCATTTTGTTCCTTCCATTTGGAATTGTCAGGCAATATTCGAGTTCGGCAACAGCTTTTTGAACAAACCAACAGATGCTTCGCATGAAAGATAACTGTATTCATGATCTATTACATCTACATGCTGTAATGTTTTATCACATGTCACCTGACCTGAAAAACTAATATTTTTCATTTGAAAGGTGAAACGAAGAATCGACAATCGAAATTTCGAAATTAGAATTGGGATAGTATTGTCACATTTCCAGTGCTTTCTAAATTATTCCGGAACTTCAATAGTAGTACACTTCATGTGGTATTTAATAGCTCGAATCTCGGACCATAAAATACCTAATGAAATTTATTATTGTCGAAATTTCGAAGGAATTCAGATAGTGCTGAAAATTAGACAATATTGTCCAAATTCTGATTGTTCATTCTCCAATAAACCATTTGAGAAGAAAGCACCATGGGAATAGTTGACGATGAAGAACGTCCTTGCGACTGAGTAAGAGTTAGTTCAGTTTGAACAATAAATATATCATTTTTGTTTTAACAATCGTAAATGATCGCGATGTTTTTTATTGTTCATATGGAGTCCAACAGACTGCCAGTCTTTATTTCAACAACACAAATCATCGCTTTTACATAATGTGTAGACGAATTGGCACCTTCACTTTGATACAAAATACCCTCAATATCTACTTTTACCAATCATAAAGGGCTAAATTTCGTAGTATAATAAGACATTAGACGAAAAGATAGTTATCCAAAAATGTTTTTCAGTTTAAAACATTTACTAATCTAATGATTCTTCAGTTTAAGCGGCACGAAGGAGGAAAAAGAGGAGATACGTAGAAAAAGGAAGAGAAGAAGGATATACTTAGGAAAAAAGAAGAAAAAGCAGAAGCATTCACATGTCAGAATAAAACTACAAAAAAGGATTTCAATGTTTATTTAGAATCAGCTATTTCACGATATTCTTTTGTTGTACAGGAACAGGGCAATTTTCAAATATTTCTTTTTCAAGCCTTTTCAGCATCGTTCGTGAGAGAAATATTCGTGGATACACATGCCGTCTTATTGAGGAAATAATCGGATTTTCTGAACGATAAAATGAACCCTTATAGCGTGCCATATCTACAACACGTTTTGTTCGATTAAAACATTTTTTATAATATTCTTGAAATGCTGGTTCCATTTGAAAATTATATTTTTCTAAACACATTGCAAGTGATATAGCATCTTCAATTGCCATATTTACTCCTTGTCCAATATGAGGTAATGTTGCATGACATGGATCTCCTAATAAACAAATTCGATTACGATGCCAACCATCATTACGATGTTGACGATAATATAATCCAAAATGAAGTATACGTTGTTTATCTGTTGCTGCTACACATTGATGAATAGGATGTGATTGAGGAAATTTTGTTAAACATTCACTTAATTCTTGTTGATTTTTCATTTTTGTCCATTCAGCATCATCACTTGTTGCAGAGCTGGGCAAAACACTCGAAGTACTCGTACTCGAGTACGATTTTGTTGGTACTCGTACTCGAGAGGTCGGTACTCGTACTGGTACTCGTACTGGTACTCGTACTCGTACTCGTACTCGAGGGGTCGGTACTCGTACTGGTACTCGTACTCGAGAGTGTTGGTACTCGTACACGTACTCGTGCATGTTTTTTCACACGTACTAGAGTTTGAAGTGCTCTAAATATTGAGGATTGACACGGCTGTTTCTTCGTCCCAAAATATGTCAGCATTTAATGTTGAGATTAATTCAGTGGCAACCTTTAATACCGCTGCAACAGTTTATTCTGCATATCTCTCAATCCCTTTTTTAAGTCGCAGGCATATCGCTCGGAAGAATGGTATAGCTTTCGATCATCTCTTTGGAGAGTACGATTTCGTCTCGAAAATAGACCGCTGAAAAATCGCTTTTCTTTGATCTCGCTACCAGTTAAATTTGTTTTGATGGTTCCTGTTTCGGTCTTGGTTAGATTTTTTCTTGTCCAGGTCTTGATCCTAGATCCGGTCAAAATTTTTTATTGATTCCGGTCCTAGGTCTGGTTAAAGTTTTCTATTGCTTCTGATCCCGATAATTTGTTTAAGAACAAAAGGTTTCTAGCAAAATTAAGCCTAAACTTTTACATTTTTGCTCGTATTCCCAAATAGTGATAAAGTTCCATTTCGAAATATAGAGAAGTATTCCAACAACACTTAAGAGTTTATACTAGAAACAGTGAAAGAAGGACAAAAAATGTACAATCAGAAGAATGGTTGAATTTCTATCAACCCAAATATGTATATATTGTACGAGTACGCCTATTTAAAAACCTATACATATCATCGAAAAATCTCAGGTGTTGAAATCAGGATCGAGATCAATGAGAGACTCGTATCGGAATGATAAATAAAAATGGCAAATCTACGCATTCTTAGTCGCCATCAAACAAGAAGCATGAAAATCTATAGTCTAGTTCTTCATAAAAAATACACCGGAAGCAGATTAAAAAGCTTTAGGTCCCGTCTGGTCCGGTACCGGAATCACTTTGCAATTCCCTACTCGAAAAACTGATTACGAGATGTTCTGAAATAAATATCTGCGATATTATCGATTGTCACAGCTTTATTGCTTTCAACACAAAAAATTAAACATTGAGAAGACAAAAAACGCTCTCATCTGCTTTCGTATATTCAGATAAATAGTATTATATCAGATAAGTACCAGGTGCCTATTTCTGTGCTTCTTCACCGCTTCTTGTCTCGAGTCAAGCGCACAATACGATACTAACTAACTTGTGACATACACCGATCATTGCGGTTAACATCTAGCTAGACAGTCTGTGCGAAAAATTCAAGTGAATGATTGAAAGAAATCCGAGTCAAGTCGGCCTTTTGCCGAGAGCTGCAGTTATTACTAAGTGGTTGTAGGAAATATATCGGGCTTACGGAACTGTCACCTGCGGACACCCTATAACCTAAGATAGCCGAAGAGCAGGGTATTCTTATTCTTCTGAATTTTGAAGATGAACAGAATAGCTGATTTCTTACGCGCTTGATTTAATGTAAAATTACATGCAGTTCTTTTCAACGATTATGTTGCTAAACAGTTGCATACTTTCTCAATGTATCAAAATTTCTTGTTCTCAGGCACGATTTTCGCAGTACTCGTATGCGTACTCGAGGGGTCGGTACTCGTACTCGAGGAGTTGGTACTCGTACTCGTACTCGTACTCGAAAAAGTCTGTACTTGCCCAGCTCTGACTTGTTGTTGGAGGTGTAACTGATGGATAAGTAATAGCCCACATATATTGTCCTTTATTACCAGTTCGGTAACTAAGACAGTGTCTATGACCGAAATATTGTATGAATGTATTTTTTGTTGTTATCATTGGATTAAGAGATGTTTGTTGATCGATATTATCTATCATACCATAGAAAAGATTTACTTTTGAATATATTGATTGAGCTGTTGGAGTAAAGATTTGTTTAACAACTGTTGAATGTATTCCATCTGCACCAATAACCATATCAACTTGAACTGGTTTTTGTTCTTTTTCATTGTCAAATGAAATTGTAACACCATCATTATCTTGTTTAATATTAGTCACATTATGAGAATAATGTAAAATACCATTCTTTTCTAAAGGTTCTTTTAAAACATCAACAAGTTCCGAACGAAGAGTACCACCCATAAAATAACCAAATCGTTTACCATAGTCACCTATTCTATCAGATGCAGCTACTATTTCACAATTGTCATTAAGAATTTGCCATTTTAGAAAAGGATGGAGGATTTTTTCGATTTGATCTTTGAAACCAATATGAGCAAGCGATATCTGTCCATTAGGTGTAAGACCAAATGCTGCTCCAACTGTTGGAATAAAATAAGATGCACGTTCATATAATGAAACGGACATTCCTATTTGTTTTAAAGCATTAGCAACGGTCAAACTACCGATTCCGCCACCAACTATTGCCACTGAACGAGCTGTTGCCATTACTTATATTGAATTATTTAATATACTCAATAGATTATCTAACAAAGAGAGAGTACATATAAATGATAATAGATTCGAACGTCTAATTGTAAAATCATGCATTTGGACAGATTTTTCGATAGAAAA
Source organism: Rotaria sp. Silwood1 (assembly GCA_905250075.1). Taxonomy (NCBI): domain Eukaryota; kingdom Metazoa; phylum Rotifera; class Eurotatoria; order Philodinida; family Philodinidae; genus Rotaria; species Rotaria sp. Silwood1. The sequence goes on from CAJNOP010000004.1 coordinate 6,403,714, forward strand.
TTATTCTTATGTAATGATTTTAGTATTCATCATTTTATAACATGATTTTATATTGAATCCGATCATAGATAAAATTTCAGGAAAAACCCATTCTAATATTAAATGGCATTAGTAGAGCTAAGTTTCAGATACGATCACTGGCAGCGAAATATTTCAATTCTAGGAAGGTTCAACATTTTTTATACGATTTTTATCTGGAAGTTAAAAATGAGAGAAGACGAACTTTTGAATGTTATTTAAATAAAATATAATTAGTATCTCTTTTATCGAACTCTTACGTTCACTCTTTCTAAACATGGATGATATGCGTTCATATATATATATATTGCAAGTATCATCTTAGAATATCGCCAATAAATTTGATCATTGAAACAAAAACCATTGAAAACAGACGTTGCCGAATTTTGGTGAAGAGCACATTGACAGTGTAACATTGATACAGATGAGAAAAGAATTCGTAAGTTACGTAAAAAAAATCGTGTATTTGAAGAAAAATGCAAACATATATATTCATCGAGATGCAACTCTCAAAAGAGAAGATTTTGATTTACTTCACTCGGAACAAGCTTAATGGCGAAACAGAAATGTTTCAGAAAAAAAATGCTATATGGTAAGCTTCTGCATTGTTGAAAATGTTTATTAGGCACGTAATTTTAGTCGCCGGAGGCGGAGAAAGTTTTTAGAAGATTCTGGTTGATTTGACTCAAGCTCTTTTGTACAAGTCGTCTTCATTTGTAATGAAGGATTTCCACTTCTAGTCATAATCGATCTATCATTCAATATTTACTTATACAAAAATTATTGTTTTCTCAGCAACGTTTTCTAAATCTGTTGCGACGAAATATATTGACATTTATAATACAAGAAATGTGATGCATTACTCAAATCTATCAATCTGATGACAAGAAAAAAACATTTGAGCCTATTCTAGCCTACAAAGCATTAATCTAAGGGAAGACTTAGGCCTAATCAAGCTGTGTGGCTTCATCGCGTATACTTATTGAACATGAGGTGGTAGTAAATAAAATGTATACTTACCTTGTGATAGCGGACCATCTGTTAGAAGAAAATGAAAATTAAGTAGTAATAGATAATTTATACATTAGATAGAGTCTATCGAAACTCTTATCTATTTTATATAAAGTGGGTCTGAGCCTACTTATGCTTCATGGTTGCACTATCTGCAGATAAGATGTTATTTTGAAGAGCAATATTTGAGGATTCTTTAAAAAATTTGTTTCTGATAATTTTTTAAAATGATTAATTTGTCAATTTAAATAAATTAATAAGCAAGTCATTTATGAAATATTCTATTAGTATTAATATCATATGGCATAGATAGTATAGAAATGTTTTGAATTTAGCAACATTTCTTTTTTTAGATTAGTAAGTTAGTTTTGCGTCGGTACTACTGTAGTTTAGTCACGCCGTCAATGATATATATGTACAGAACGAGAAAAAAAATCGACTGTTCGACGCATAACCAGTAAATAAATGAAAGAAAATAAGACGTATCGATGTCATATGAGAACGAAAGACTTTTATTAAGAGAAAAAACATAGAACACAACTATTGAATAGGATAATTTTCAGAAATTTGTAATAGTAAATTGTTTAACGGTTTCTCGCCAAAATCCCGGCGTCAAACGAATTCCTCTGTATATATACGAATATTTTTTATTTAACACAATTTAATTTCTTTTGAAAAATCCACTTATTACTTTACTATTAATAGAAATTATAATTTATGTGTTATCAATATGTCATTCTTTTTTACTCATCTTCCTCTTATTGCATCAAAGAGTTATACTATTTTATTAAAACAATCATCTTAACTAATACAGCGATACATCTTTCATAAAACATCCATACAGTGTGCTCATATGACATCTCTATATCTTATTTTCTATCATTTATTTAATAGTTATGCTTCGACCAATCGATTTTTTTTCTCATTCTATACATATATATCATTGATATTGTGACTAAAGTGCAGTAGTACCATCTTGAGTTTTTCTTAGACATATTTTGATTATAATATTATTATATTGATCAAAAAATCGTGAATAATTGCATTCGAAAGGACAAAATCATTTTTCAATGGCTGTTGTTAACTAATCAGAATTTGAATGTGCATAATGCTGGCTGTACACTATACGCTTGTTGAGATCATTTTGTAAAGAGATTCGTTTGAAAAAATAATTGCACAGAAAAATTAGAAAGATCTTACAATGTTGTTATATAATATTTTCATGTTGATTATTTTTCTTTTTTAAATTCTCTTCATCATGTTCACTAACGACATCACAAGTGTTGTTTGTTTTATTGGTTCTGCTGCTAAGAAGCAGCTAAGCAACGTAAAGAAACGGATTATAAATAAACATGTGATAAAAACGAAAATGCATTATTCAATGTTCTAAATTCTGTTGTGCCTATGTTACACACTGAAGTAAATACTGTTGTGTGTATTCAAACAAAGTAATTTTTAATACATTCATATTTAGATTCTCGTAAATAAATTTTTTCTCTGATCCCTGAATATATTATCAATTTTATTATCATTTCAATGTCTTTTGAGTTTATGGGTCCAATAATTAAGATTTATGTAGTTGGTGAAAGTAAATATTTAATATTTTGAAGACAATATTAATTTTGTTTGATGAAATATGAGTGAATAAACTAATAGCAAGATAAACTAATTCAATAATCATTTTATTTATTTTAAACAAAAATATATAGTGAAGTTTTCGAACCGTTTCAAAAGGTCATTATGAATATTAAAGTTATATGAAGGAAATTTACAGATAATGTATAAGACAATTTTTTTTCTCTTTTGTTCAGTTCTGAACATTGTACTACGACAAAATCATTTCTTTTCTTCGCGGTATAATGTTCAGAACTGAACAAAAGAGAAAAAAAATAGTCTTATATGTTATCTGTAAATTTCTGTCATATAACTTTAATGATCTTTTGAAAGAGTTCAAAACATTCGCTGTATTTTTTTGTTTAAAATAAATAAAATGGTTGGGTGTGTGGGTGTGGGTGTAAAATAAGTCGGAGATTCACACTCACATCCTATTCTGCTATTTCAAGGTAGAGTAGATACAAATGAAATGAAATTCACATTTTTGAGTGTTCACTTAATATGAAAAGTATGATGGTGAATGAATTATATGATAAATAATCAAGATAGATTGTATTTTTTTAAGCATACACTCGATATTGTCAAAAATAGCTTACCGAAACCTTATGTCGAATATAGTTGAGGCAAAAGCAAGCGTGACACATTTGAAGAGCACTTTATAATACCAATGAAGTTCATCATTGCTCGAGCTTTTTAATCAAATAAACCTGCGTTGTACGAAAAATATTTGGCCGCCGCGTGAATCCATCGCATCGGAACAACTCCGATGTGGGCGAGTCGATCACTGTTGACAGCCGCATATCAAGAAACAACGACCTTAGAAAGACAAATCAGTGATCAGAACAAAAGTATGCCTATACTCACGTTATCGACAATTATAGTTCCTGAAACAAAATATAGTAATTAAGTATTTAATGACAAATTACAATAGTTTTCTGACAATCTTATGTAATGGGTGAATAATAGCCTTGTTTGACTTCGGTGGTAACACAATTAACGTTGACCATAATGATTTCGTTCTGCACTGCTGATCGTACGTACAAACGATCATGGGGTTTGCCATTCATAAGAAAAATAAACTCATGTTTTTGGCCTTTTTTCCACACGATTGGAATTATATGACGAGGCGTAAGAGTAATTTTGTTGCCATACTCAGTCCAAATCACTGTAGACAGTGCTGAAAACATACAGTATCTGGCGTTAATGGATAATAATGTTTGTTCTACTCACTATGGACTGTTGCCGAGCTGTACGAAATAATGAAGATTTCCGATTCAACAATCTCACCTACCTGATTCATGGCCAATATGATGGCACCTGATCGAAGCTCAGCCACAGTCTTTGTTTGATTCGTCCTACCTAGTTGAATAATTCCATCGCCCGCCAGACAATCTCTTAAAAGTGAATTTGTATGCGTCGAATTCTACGATTTGTTGAATAAAGATTCCAAGAAAACAACAAAGATTGCACTGTATACATACCAGTGGCTTCTTTTCTCAGATTTCTCGAGAATAACTAAATGAAAAAGTTTCCGATTTCCAGGAGGAATAGATATTGATAGTGGACAAAGGTTATGCTAGATTCGAGTTTTCATAATTTTTCTTTCACTGAGATGTTAGGAAGTGAAGAAGAAAAAAATATATTGTCTCTCGTTATTTCTTCGTCATCTGATATTTTTTTCTAGATGAAAAAAATAGAACTACTAGAGAGATCATGGTAATGCATTTTGTTCGACTAGGGTGTGGGTGTGGGTGTGGGGTGTGGATGTGGGTGTGGAAGTGAGTGTGAGTATTAGCACAAGAAAATAACACACACCCACACCCACACCCACACCCACACCCACATCCTCACCCACACCCACACCCACCCACACCAACACCCATACCCACCCACACCCACACCCACATTCACACCTCCACACCCTCACACCACACACCCCATATTGCACCAAGAGTACATGTTTATGATGGGGAATCTTATTCATCATTTGAAACTGTGTGTAATCATAATTTATGTAATACTAATGAAACACTTTTACAAGTCAAAACTCTTCTTAATTACGGTTTAATGGATGAAAATAGTAGATGAATTGCACACTTGATTTTTAATATTTTTATTCCTTTATGAAACAAAAAAACCATTATTCTTTTAAAATGAAATTATATTTAATTTAGTTAAAGAAGCAAAATATGAATTATTAACTCCTGTATGTAGAAATCAATTAGGTTCATCATTTTAGTTAGAGTTAAATTAGAAGAACATGAGTAAAGAAATAGTGTTATTCATTCACATAAAGAATTTATTGATATGTTAGCTGATGTTATTTGTGTATGGGATTAGATAAATCACATACTTTTTCATTTAGTTTTATCGATATCAAATTTTGTTTTGTTTCAGAAAAATTAGTGAGTAATATTTTATATTAAAAGAACTATGGATGTAGATGCATTGGAGTGGACTACACCCACATCCTCATTCTTCGTAAGATAACATTCATTGTTGGTGTTTCTTTTATAGTTTGATTTTATGACTAAGTTATTTGATGAAAAACAAAAATTACTAGTCTTTCTTGTATCTGTTAGTAATCATTTTTATGAACTTGTTCAATTGTACTCATATATCAAATAGAAGAACTTATGGGAACTGTGTCGTATCGATGCCAAGAAGTCTGGCGTAATTATGACCATAGTAAACTAAAAGTTCTTCTCCAACATTGATTTGTCGAATTGCCATGTAGAAAACGTCTCCATTATCTATGAGAACAACATTATAGAAGTAATTTCATCGAAATCTAGGTATGTATATTATCTTACACACAATCAACTTGAGATTTCGTTGATTAGCAGTATTTGGACAATTTATATATCGAAGCCAATTCGAATTGCTGGGTTGAGATGCATCTATGTAATACTTGATGTAACCTGATTTATCTTTAATCTATACAAACATAAAAAATACATCATTAGGTTGCTTCCATTCTTACACTCGAAGCATAACCGCTTGATTTTCCAATGGTGCTATCGTTGTGTTTGTAGCCACCGTAGGGACCAATATAACTGGCGTATGGAATGGGCCGAGCGGCAAAAACTCCTAGACCCTGATGAAAATATATTATTCATTTGTACTTACGCAAACGCAATACCAATTATCATGTGTTACTTACGGCATTCGGAAGACTACTTTTAGCAATAATGACCGTGTCAATTGGTGCAGTTACGATAGCATACATATTAGGATCAGTAATCGAAGGATAAATTACCTAAATAATTCCATGCAATTATAGGTGTTGGAATAATTTCATATTGACGATGATATGCAGAGGCTATATTGAATCTTTTTGAATGAAAGATATATATTTGTGGATATTCCGCTTTTTCAAGTTTCATTTTTTTCAATGACTCTTCCTCAATATTTTGATAAGTCATTTGTGTCTATACTCTTAGTAGAAAAGGTGTGACCAATGATATGAAGTCATGGAAACGATAATCAACTATAAAATACTCTTCAAAATAGTGATAGAATTATTAGGAGAGATCGGTTTAATCCAAAATTTTTAAAATTATCTTCAAAAATAAGCTGCTAATGGCTGAAGTTTCTTTCTAATACTTCTTCTCCTTATGGCCAAAGATAGTGCTTGATGCTCAAATACTTAGGTTTGCATTGATAGGATGTGGGTGTGTGAATATGGGGTATTTTCGTTTTTCTTCACATTCACATCAAGAGTATAGTTTCGAAAGAATCTATGAACCAAGTTACTAACATTTATTCTTAATTTAAGACGACTTTCTTACTTTTGCATCGGGAATATGAGTTAATCTATGTTCATCTTTGCATTTGGATGAAAGTTCGTCAGTCTCTTGACAATTGTTACCAGATAACAGAAAGAAAAGTGCACACTGAAAAATTATAAAAAGTCGATGAGCCATACAATAGTATATTGCGCAGAGACAAGTTTTCCACTTCTACTCTAAAATACAAAAAATCAATAGAGATTTTCGTTTGAACATGTTCACAATAATAATTTGTTCTATCCGCAGAAAAATAATACTGATAGAAATACAAGAGCAAAAATGTGATTGTTAATAATAATAACAATAGTGGCAATGTGAATTATGAAAAGGAGGAATTGTGTTGAATATTCATAAAGAAAAAGAATGGAAGAAAAGGAAGCAAAACAAGTTGTATTGAAAATCAATAATGACTTAGTAATGACTGAACAAAAAGAAATGAAGGGAGGAAAGGAGAAAACAATCAATAATACATATAATCCAATTTCGAATGATGATACACGCCATCTTTTCATGCCAGCTGAAGTATAAACAACTAAGCTGTATATTCGAAATCAGCACATTCAATTGATTGTCTCCGCCGATATTGAGATTTCAAGAAGATGCTTCTATCTACTACACAGAAAACAATAGACTAGCAGCTTGTTTGTTTACAAAGCCATTCTTTTCTTTGTATCTTTTATTCTCTTTCTTCATGTAATCTATTAAAATATTTTGAGGGTGTGGTATTTAATTTGGGATTGGCGTAAGTAACGATCTATGCTTACACTCACACGCACATTCTCACACACCCACACCTACACACTCTGAAAAGTAGTAGATTGTCATAAAAAAAGCTGAACTGGAAGACTTATTAAGATCTCAGTGTAAGAGATTGGTCCTGATGGAGAGTGGAGAGATCTATACCTAGACTTCCCAGTTTTTTTCTTTAGATACATTTCTGGTAATCCTCTTCATTCATCTTAAATTTCTTTGTTACTATTGTAGTTATTAATCGGTCATGATCATCATGTGGGACCGTGCACGACGACTAAAGATTTATCTCTCGTTTCATCGCAGTGGCAGCAGCTTCGCTAATAACAGTAAACCAGGAAGGACAGATTATAGATGGTTGTAGTCGTCACTAAAAGCGTTTTCAATTCCAACGGTTCCGGCTTTACCCATTTTTAATTCATGGTTACCTGTTTCGATTCCTGTTAGCTCTCATATGTATAGAACGAAAGGGACAAATGGTGTCACTGATGTTATGTGACAGAACGATGAAAAAAATGACCTTCATGGGAATCGAATCCATACCTTCTGCTAGCTGGGCAGATGTCCTAAGCCAATTAGACTAGAAGACGCATCTAAATCATCGTTTAGCGTTCGTGATGAATCACGAACGCTAACAATCTTGAGGATGTGGACGTGGGTGTGATGGGTGTTGGTGTGGGTGGGGGTGTGAGTGTGGGTGGGTGTCAAGAGAAGACAAAGACTCACACCCACATCCATACCCACCCACACCCACACCACACCCTCTCCAATTGTTTGATAAACAATGTACCAAAAAATAAAGATGACACAATGTATCCATAACGATATTTTGAAAGAAATTATAATTTACATTGGTTCCTTCCAAACAACAATAAAATGTTTATGTCATTATCATATTTAGACTTGTCGACATCATAAAATGTGTATCTGGATTCAGTGTTCACATGTTAAATAAGAAAAAATTGACAATAAATTTATCTTTTTCTATAGGTTATGTAGTCATGAATGAAGCATAAACGTGAAAAACTATTTATATATATATATATATATATATAATGTCGATTATTGCACAAAATGAACAGCAACAAACGGTCATTCAATAATAGATAAAAAAGAATAAATGGAGGCATGGGTGTACGTGTGAGTAAAGATCGAGAGAAGACCCACACCCAAACACGTTTACTGTATTTAAAATCTTTGTTACAGGGAAATTTTTCTGTAAGTTCATACAGCCATCTTTATTAATAATTGCTAAACAAGCTGTTTTGATCGTTGACTCTCGACATGTTCAGCGGATAAGTTATTCTCTTGAATAGTCAATGCTCTCTTCACACATTTAAGTGCTTGTTCATAATTGGTACACTCTTTGTATAATGCCGCCAATTCATATCATGTACAGGCGATTGGTGGGTGATCCGCAGCGCATAATGATTCGCGTATGCTCGATGCTTCTTTGAAATAATCAAGTGTTTGCTCAATATTGTGCATAGAACAATATACAAGACCCAATATGTACAAAGTCTCTGCATGACTCCAATGATACGCAAGCAATTTTTCTGTACACATTTTGAGAGAAATAGTCAGTAGGCGGAACACACGTTCGGCTGGTCTGACATTCGAATATCCACGGCTGAGATAATTCACATCTTCATTTATCTCGACATGATCAGATAGCAGAATACTGCTTTGAATACCGTGTGTCTGGTCGTGCTGGGTCGTCTAAATCTGTATAGACAGTCCCAAAACCGACTAATTGCCCATAAATTGATAAACACGACCCAAATTATACTCTCAAAAAGAAAGGTGTCATAATGAACCTTTTAAGGTTCTAGTCAAAGACAGAGACCTGTTTAAAGTTCTAGATTTCTCGGATAGAACTATAAAAAAGGT
>CAJNOP010000004.1:6412887-6499295 GCA_905250075.1 Rotaria sp. Silwood1
TGAAATGTTGTTGGTTGACAAAAAAACCTGCAGAACTTATTTTACAACCCAATATAAGAATTATTATGAATGTTCATAAATGATAACTATGTTATCAACAGATACGTATACGCATTACTTTGAACATTACTTTGTTCAAGTAATGTGACTTTGATTTTGGTAAAGTCTTAAAAATAATTTAGAACAAATATGAGAATGCGAAATTGCTTTTTCGTTGACTAGTAGCATTAAATGGAATCGATGGTAGATTGGTTTCGTTTATTATTAACAAAATGATTTCTTCTATTATTATTATTTTTATCAACTATAGATAATTATTTCCTCGTTATACATTCGATCCTGATTGTACACTGTGATGTTCTTCGCTAAATAGCGATGACTTTTGTGTATACATATAAAACGATCGATTAATTAGTTCTCCTTAATCACATACGATGGCTTGTTCACTCGTCAAAAAGTATTTCCAGACAATACAAACTGGTTAGTTCATATCATACCACGGATGAACTATTATCATCACTTCAAGATGAAATTCTTAAGGTTATAAATAATGTATATTTAATGAGTCACTTTTGAAAAAGTTAATTCTTGTGAATTGCAATCTATTACCGATTTCTTTCAATGCTAGTGCAAAAAAGAAAGCCATGCCGACTAATATGAAGCGAAAAGAAACACAAGCTGTTTTTTCATACATCGACGAAAGTTTTATTTACTTTCTTTTTTTCATTTCGTTACAGTGCTAATAGAAGCAACACAATCAAGAAGTTGTTTAATAAAAAATAGAATCACTTGAATGTCTAGGTGTGGGTGTTGGTGTGAGTAAATAGAAAAATGCATCCGCATTCGTACTCAGGAGGAAAAGTGAATTCCAGTCACTGTTGGAGTTAAAATTAGGGTAGTTATAACTCGAGTTATAACTTTTGAGTTATAACTGTTCAACTTTCCGAAGAAGGTGTTTTAACCACTACAAAGTTGGGAGTTAAAAGTCAAAAGTTATAACTCGAGTTATAACTTTTGAGTTATAACTGATCAACTTTTTGAAAAATAGTTTTAACTCCAACAGTGATTCCAGTAGACTCTAAGATCCATCAGCAGAAATTCATATTCCGAAAGACTCGCAAAAAAGATAAGAAAACCAATCAAAATTATAGACTAAAGATATATAACTCACAACACATTCTGTTAGAAGCGTATAAAAAAAGGATCTTGACATATCCGAAAATCTACTGGAAGCTATGCGATTCGATGAAAATCCTTAGAAACTAAGTAAAAAGACGCATTATTGGTCTTAGAATTTCGTACAAAGAAGAAAAAGAACATCTTACTTACTGAAATTGTGGTGGACCGCGACGAATTTCGATATATCTTGATCATTTCTGCGATTTGCGCAATTCAATAGGATCCATCAAGATCCAAGTTTCTATATTACTTTTTTTTGTGCTAATATGTAGAAAATCGCTTCTGTCTATTGCATACACATGTTTATTATTATCTGATGTAGTTTCGCGTTCGATAAATAATTATTGTCATTAGTATTGCTGGGTTCATATTCGTGCTCTTAAATTCTATTTGAACTATCAAAACTTTAGTCAATCATTAATTGCCATGAAAATAAGTTCTTCAACCAATCATTGTTCGATTGTTTTTTTTTCAAATGAAATTAAAGAACTTCTGTCAATGAATAGATGCTACAATCAATCGATTTGGCATAATGTGCAACATAAGAATTCACACAAAAATTTAGAATTTATTTCATTTCTGATGTATCACATTTTCGTATTATCCACTGGTGTAGTGCTTTGAAGATCGTTCTTTCTATACCAATATATAACACTTAATAATCATTAAAAGTGAATTTAAAATACACTTGGATTATGATTGCTGGTCTCAGTCACACTCTCATTTCCTCAAAACTATCTGATGATTTCTTTGGGCAAGATCGAAATCAGACGTGGTATATTCTTCTACATAATGCACACCCTCTTGAAAACTTAGCTATTTGATCTGTAATCATTATTATCAGAATATTGAAAATCCTCTTGAATTTTCGATTTCTTGTAGTGATAAGAGAAGACTTATGCAGAATCTATCCTTGCCAATTAACAAAACTAGTAACTGAGTCTAAACATGTCATGGTACCTTGGTTTCAAGACATAGCCGACCCGTACACGCACACTTAATGATGTTTCATAAAGTATACTAACATGGATGCATGCTTGATATTTCATGGGCTAGTAGATTGTTTTTCACCCATATTGATATAGTTGTAGTATATATACGACGAACGAAAAAAACACTATGACCATAGTGATTGTTATTATGACATAGTGTCTAAAGTAATTTCATAGTGCCAGTATCCGTTCAAAATATAGTATAGCCTATAATGACTTTACTTTTACACTGCTTAACTTTACCAAAAGCAAATTCTGTGAGTCTGATAGTCGTATTATGTCACGCAGAAGTTGAAATTGTGATCTAGAAAAAACTCACGCTGTTGTTTAAATAAAAATTTATCACCCATAGCCACACTAAATATCACATCCTCACCCACAATCACACCCTAATCTTGAAGTTTTTTTTGTATTCTTTTAGTAGAATCTTGTTGATTTATAGTGGAATTCGAGTCTTCTATTAGTTCTACTACAATATGTCATCGGTAATTTTGCTAAATTGGTATAACCTATATACTAACGTGCACTCCAGCTCGATCGATTCAATATGTTGGGACAAATTATAAGAAATGCACCTCAAACATGCCTATTTTGTGCTTGTTCAAGAAAGAATGGATTTTAATATCTTTTTGTACATAGAAGTGTACTCTAAATGTATCAAAGTTAATTGATCTGTTAATTCTTTCTGCTAATAAGGAAAAAATGAATTTAAATTTATTTATTTAAAAGTAAAAATAAATAATTCGTAGAAGTGTTCACATTTCAGCTTGTTACATCCACCTCTGTCTTTCGACACTGTTGGTTGAGAATATGTCAAGGAAATTGTTGCATTTCGACTCAAAGATGATGACAATACGCCACATAAGATCAATCTTTTTTCTCGAATAATTTTACTTTTTTATCGACTCATCTATTTACGATCCTTCTCCTTTGATCAGATTTGTTCGAACCAAACAATCACTAAACTATTGTTACAATGTTGACACCTTTCTCATGTAATTCATCAACATTTTATGAAATCTCTCGTATTATTCGAGAATAAACAGTTTTTTCATATTTCTAATAACAACTGAATTCTGAGCATACTCACTCATAGCCAACTAGACTTCAATGATTGACAAGAGAACTGACTTCTCACACTGAAAATCATGTCTAAATCGATTGAACATTTGTTTATCACATATATCATTTTGAGTTCTATCCAATTAGTTACACTATTCGGATGCACATCGAATAGTCGACATTTGACAACTATATCTGTAGATTTGCTTAATGGCAAACCATCTTCACTAAAGATATGGGTATAGCTACAGATGTGGTGTGATGGAAAAGAAGCCGATACCTACGCCTACCAACAATCACAATCACAGTCACAAGTACATTCCATGTCCCGCATTCACATCCAAGATCATGATGATCGTTCTAAAATTTTTATTATTTTGTTACTTCACATGAAATGGTACAGATAAGCTCTATAAATTAGGAATTTTCAACTTATTCTTTTCGTATTAGAGCATCGTTAATAATAGCAGTATAAAAAAAATGATGGGAAATATGAATGACACGCAAAATGTTAACAATATGACAGAATGAAGAGCGCCTCAAACCTTGTGTATACATGTAATTATTCTAGCATCTCGTCCATGCCAAGAGTGGCCTCCTGCTAACCAAAGTAATAGAGAAGAGTAAGGTCTCTCTTCAATGATGCGCACTGATGCTATTTTCGAAAATCTAGCGAAAAGAATTTCATCGAACGTTAAGTAGAGAGAACCTGTGCTGAGCGTGACACTAAGATAATACACTATATAGTTATGATTGACAAGAGTAAGACGTGAAATAAGTAGACCGAACAACGGATGACCCTTCGTCGAAATCATAAAATCGTTTCAAAATCCTTTGAATTCAGTTGCTGGAAACACAGCAAGATGTTTAGTCTGTGGATCAAGCACTTCCAATCCATCTAACAAAATATTTAATAATCTCAAGCATACAGCTTCCATGTCAATGTAGATACTCAGAAATTCGGCTCCTTTTCTCGAACAAATGCACACATATCTTCATCGGTCTACAAACGATACTCAAACTTATCAACATTTTATTTGCGTACGCTTTAAACACAGAGGTTTCATCGTGTTAGTATACTATCATTTTTCCATGTTTCATGTATAACACGAGGAATCCGACGTTGAAAGTTACCAGTCGAAAAGTTTTTCTACATCAGTTTAGTAAAATATAATTCACTGATGAACAACTTCGGTGAGTGACACCAAAGAAAAATCCTACGGATCACGATAATGATAACTACTATCAGTAGTATACAAAAGATATGAATTGACAATCACAAGAAAATATTCGATGAAATAAGTTATGATCGTCTTCTGTTTGTTTAAACCTTCCGCTTTAGTATTATTCTCAATGTATTCAACTCTTATTCAGAAAAATAAGGATTAATCTTCATTGATAAAACAACTGATCGGTCAAACATAACTAAGTCACTGTAGTCTTTATTCGAGATTGAAAAGCTCTCGAAGAAAATCGAATCTCTTCACATAGAAAGGAAAGGTATTAGTGAGGCATAGGGATGTCAACTTACATTCACTTTCAACTTAATTTATGTGTAAATTAAATTATCCACAATTTAATAAGTTTTAAATTTCAATTATTGACACGTCATCATTCACCAAATTAAAAAGTAAACTAAACTATATTATTCTTTGTTGGAACTTAATGTAGGACATATCTCCTATTTTTAATTAGTACGAAGTGCAAATAATTGAAATTTCAAATTTATTTAATTATCAATAATTTAAATTTAGTTTAAACTAACAGTAAAATGACAGCTCTAGTTGGTTCATTTTTTACGACGATATTTTATAAAACTAATGCCGTATTCTGAGTGAAATATATTATTTATTCTATCGGAAAAACGACTTTATATTTTTCAATTCTTGTTCCGTTTTTAGATGAAACTCAGGACCATTATAGGAAAACTTTTTCTCATTTTATCAAAACATACATCATTCGATGCAGCATTTTACTGCTATTCTAAAATATGACGTTGTTTGTTCTGATTCTCTATCGCTGAGAGAAATAGAATGAAAATGGAAATAACAATGAATTTGCAGTTAACTATATACATATATAGAGTTGCTTTAGAAGTTTTCTAATAAATCGTACCATTGGCAACAATGTTTCCTGAGAATTTCTGATCAATGGTTATTATATGTGGTACTCTAAAAGCATAAGTTCATCATTTGCCTGGTTCAAAAAAACTGTGAAGCTAAAGTAACTAAGAAATCGAATCTTATCTTATCGTTATATAAACAGAAATCATGAAATGTAATGAAACAGCGAACGTAGTCTTACATGGTTTTTGAAAAAGAAACTTATAGAAAAAAGTTTCGCTGAATAGTGACAGTTATCCAAAAGATACTATACAAATGGATTCTCTTCTAATTTTCTTAGTTAAAATTTATTGTTTGAGTAATGCAAGGTTTATTGTTTAATTGGATGTGTATTTCTATCATCCATAATTTATAATGAAACATAATGAGAAGAATTATAATTTCAATCATAACACAAACGTCTGTTTTCTTTTATAAATTATATTTTATTTTTGTCATAAATTGAAAGTTTGTTAGTCACTAATTGTTTTTAAGAATATAGTCGAAACCATATGTATAAATGGTCGTTGATTTAAAAACTCTGCTTATGATAATATTTGAGTCATGTTGTTCTGAATACTCTAAACAAAGTCTTGTATGAATTGTTCAATGACGTTCATTTACGATACAAATACATTCCTAAATTGTGTGAGTGTTTATTTTGTGAAAATTTATAAAGGACACAAAAAGTACCTTGAGTTAATAATATTTTATTAGTAGGGTCTAGCGAGTGACAAATTTAATATATTAGAAGATTTGTTTACTTTTGAAAAGTATTTTTCAATATGCGTACGAGGTGTTATTATGTACTGCTAGATTTACAAATGCCATTAGAAAAATTGGATGGATAAAACATGTATGTTGTTTAATCTAGAACTTTTCATGTTTTCTATTATTTGGTTTATTGAATTGAGTCCCGTACATAAATCGTATATAAAATCTACACAGAAAAAAACTAAAGATAATTGAATTTGAAGTCAACTTCAGTGTCTATTACAATCAATAAGGTGATTCACATGTGCAACGATATACTTTGTTCGACATTAATATTTACTTATTGAATATCAAAAATAATTTACGAGAAAGTCTCTTTGATTAATATACGGATAGATTTCACTGTTTGTTATTATCATAATTCATTAAATCAAAACTGATGAGGCTTTTAGATTATAATGTATGTTAAAAAATTACTGTCATCTGTTGGTTATCTTTCTTATGATTCGTTTCTGTCCGCCATATCGTTGACTACACCTATTCAGAGATATAGTAATGAGTCAAAAACGAAAAAGAAAACAAAATGATACCCATCTTTTATAGAATTCTTTTTATTATGTTATAAAAAAAAATTATAAGGTTAGTAAACTTTGTTCTTTTAGTTTTCTACATTCAGAATATTATCTTTGTTTGATAATGAAGAAATCATTTTTGAACAATTGAAATTCATTTTTTTTTTAAACAGATTTAGATATATGCATATTAACACAAACACATCGTTGCTATTCTTCTTTTTCTCGGTCTTAGATTCTGCCTGTAGTTGTTGTAAATAAATCAGGAAAAGGAACAAACATATGAATCATATTGTTTAAAGCTTTTGGATACCAATGAATTCCGTTTTCATTCGTCTTGTTCTTATTCACTAAACCAAATATTTGTTTAGCTTGATGAATCCAACGTAAAGGTGCCATAGCCATATGTCCTATAGAATGATGATAAATAGATGCATAGCATGATGAACTAATATTATTAACAAGTAATGTTCCATGTTGAGTAATTGGTGTTGCATAGCCATGTTTAATTTGTAAATCAATCGAACGTATACGTGATGATTCTAATTGACCATTTTTTCCAGCAATAAATAGTTTATGTTCTTTGGAATCAATATAACGAGCTTGAATATATGTTTGATTACCAATGTAAAGAAGATGTTCAGGTGTTAGAGAAGCTTGATGACCTGATTCAGTTGTAAAGGTATAAAAAAGAGCTAAAAAACAAAAAAGTATTTGTTTAAATTAACTACAACAGCTTTTTTTTCATTAGATTTACCTGGTGAATTCTTTTCATAATGTAAAATGGCAATAATTTCTGTTGATATAATTTGATCATTATGATCAATAGCCAATACTTTTTCACCTATTTTAAGATTTTCAATAGATATTTCATTTCCATTTGGTGTTTTTGTTGTATCATTTAAAGAAAAACATTGAGGTCTTGCTACAAAAAATTTAATAAGCTATATTTCTAATTAATAATAAATTATTAAGAACTTACTAATAAATGGACATTCTTCACTCATCTTTTCATCTTTATTTACACAACATTTTTGTGATAATTCAATTAATTCTGAAAGAGATCCACGTACAAACTACGATAAAGAAAAGTTAACTTTTAGTTAGATAAAAACAAAAAAAAAAAAGATTTTTTTCTTACTTCTTCGCCAATACAACCTCGTGTTTTTGTTTTAACACATTCCATGAAACGTTCAGCCATTGTACAAAATACTCTAATATTTCCTTTAGTAGCTGAAACTAAACCAACAGCATCAATAGCCACACAACTGAGAATAGTTGCCGGATCAGCTGAAAAATCAAGCAAGTTGTAATTTAGTTTCGTTTTATTTTTGTTTATAGAAAGAAGTTTTTCTACCTTCAACAGGACAATTAGCAGTCGATGATATTATAAAATCAAACCGAGACAAGACGAATAAAGTTAAATAAAGAACACGACGATTGCTCATCATTATAGTTTGTAGTAAAGAATAAAATTGAATGATTGAACAAGTAGTTGTTCCTCTTCTCTTTTATAGTTGAAGATTTGAATCATAAAAATTCAAATCCATGTTGATCCAACTATTGTTCTATTTTATTTATGTCTTAACATATATTCAATTGACTATCTTGAAAATACCTCGCCCACTCTTTTGTCTCGTCAAAGCTTTGTCTTTATGTATTTGATGATTATGATCATTATTACTATTCACATAATCAAGATGATTTCCTTCTTTTTTTATTTTCGATTACGAATGCATACAATTATTCACATGTCTAATCTTGTCTGTTTACATAATCTTCTTTTTTTTAAAGATTTATTCTTTTGTTTTGTTCAACAAATAATGTTGGTCTTAGCCTCACTCGGCAGTTGGTTGCCATTTGCTATTGTTGCTTTAGTATGTATTGACAATCTTCTCTTGTTGATATAATACATGATTGCTTTTTTTTTATTCTTATTGGGATTATTAGTTTATTATATTTTTTTCAATAACATTTACATTACGTTATCAACAAAAACGACAGCGAGATTATTTGGTTACATTTGTTTGTTCGATTTCATTAATTATTGCTTTATTGACAGCATCATTATTACCAACAGATGTTATTCTAGTATCATTTATGAAAAATCCTAACGGAACATTTAAAGTAAGAAAAAATATGAAATGTTTTAGAATCTATCATTGATATATATATATATACTTTTTTCGTTAAAGGAATGGACACAAAATCAAACAACTAGAAACCATATTCAAAAATATGTTGAAATTGGATATTACGGTACGTGAAAATTATTCATCCAAAGAATAAAAGAATAAATTTGAGTAAATTTAAAATTCAATTTTTCTCAAAGATACAAGGTGGCCCATGAGTAAGAAAATGGAGAAAAAATTGAATATCTCCATAACGGCTCGAGTAAACGGGCTGATTTTTTTACCACTAACAAAGGCATGTACAAGCCTTGTATCCATCAAGACAAGTTTAGAGATACCCTTTGTTAAGTATCACCAGTGATCTCAACAAAAAAATTTTTACTTTTTCACAGATAGGAAGAAAAAACAATTTACTTAACAAACGGTCTCTCTAGGCATGTTTTTATGTATATTAAGTTTGAACATGTCTCTATCATTGGTAAAATGATCAGCTCATTCGCTTAAGTCGTAATGGAGATATCCAATTTTCTTCTTGGTGAAATGATTTTTGCAGCACCTGGTACATTGTTGTTTTTTCCCATCTGTGAAAAAGTAAAAATTTTTTTGTTGAGATCACTGGTGATACTTAACAAAGGGTATCTCTAAACTTGTCTTTATGGATACAAAGCTTGTACATGCCTTTGTTAATGGTAAAAAATCAGCCCGTGTACTCGAACCGTTATGGAGATATTCAGTTTTTTCTCCGTTTCCTTACTCATGGACCACCCTGTATATAGGACTAGAAGAGCTTTGCAAACAAACCAGATTGGACTCAATTTTGAAAAATTTCAATGAAATTCTAAAGATTGAGTTCGTTTGCAGGTCTCCAAATCACACCTTTATTCGTACACAAAAGAATAAGGAGATCCTCTAAGTGGACGACAATAGACTTTCTCCAATATTATTCTATATGTATGAATAGTCTGATACTTGTTTTTGTTTTTGCCATGGTTGATTTATATTAAATTGTTTTAGTATAATCTCAATCAACATATAATTTTTTGATGGTTTCTTTTCATATGAATCTTTAAACTAGCAATCCAAATGTATTTAATCATTTTTAAGAAATACGAATTCTTTTACTAGAGTAGTTTTTACATTAAAAAAACAACAGAATGCTTTCGATTGATTTCCAGTCAATATACTATTGTTTTTCAACATGAAAAAATCTATTCGATGGAAAAAAAGTAAAGTATTTTTGTGTTTTAGTTTTGTATGGTCTTATTATTGCTATGGCTTTTCTTGTCAATCCATTTCTTTTCTTTTATTATGAAGAAAGAGAAGAACAAGGAGAAAAAATATCAAAAGTATGAGAAAAATAAAAATTATTTTTATTTTTTAAAAGAATATTTCTTATTGTTTTTTTCTTCAGAAAATTTGTGCAGCATTAAAATGGACAGCTGGATTTATAATATTTCTTATATTTTTAATTATACTTGGGTAAATCTTTTCATTTGGTTCTTAAAACCTTCTTTCAATCATTTATTGATTATTAGAATTTTCGTTCCACAAATAGCTACATTGCCATCGGATAATTCAACAAGTGAATGGGAAAATATTAAATATTTAATTAATCATTTTAATAGTTCAAGTAAATAAATAAATATATTCTTTCGATTTAATTACAAAAACAAGATTATTTCAGGAGTAGAAGATTCAATATCATTTTCAATATTTACATTAAGTATTATTGGATTCTTTCTTTTAACAATTTACACAGTAAATACACCGAATCAAAAATTTTAAATCGATAAATGAAAAAATTTAAATTTTTTCTTTAGGGTTATGGTTCAATTGCTTGTCCATTATCTTTAATTCGTGGTAAAAGAAATGCACGATTACAACAACAGTCTATAGAAGAACAACATACAGATATTCAAAGGCAAATAGAAACATTAAAAGCTCGAGTAAATTAATTTTTAGTTTTAATTAATAACGAACTTTTCATTTAATTAGTATCCACGTTCTGTTAAAATGCCATTTCGTGTTAAACGTAGATTAGGTATATAATATTGAATATAAATATATTTCGATTCAAGTATTTATTATATTTTTCCAGAGGATCTTGAACAAAAAGAAATAGCATTAAATCGTAATGCAGAATCAATTAAAGTTGTACGTCGAAGTTTATTTTTTAAATGTCGTTTTATTTATCGACCTGTACAAATAATTCTTGGTGTTTTATTACTTTTATTTGCTATACTTATATTTATATCACTATTATTAAGTAATATTAATAAATGTATACATTTTGTAAGTTTTAAACAAATATTTGCACAAGGAAATAAAACATTACCAAATCCAATTGATATTATTATAACATGGACGGGAAAAGTAAGAAAAACAAACAAATAAAAGTTTCATCCTTGTTGTTCTTTTTTTGTAAAGTTTTATCCAGTCAGTTATATTGTTCTATCTCTTTTACTGGTTTATATTATTGTAACATCACTTTTTGGTTTACAACAACTTGGTATTTGGTATTTTTGGGTTCGAGTAAGTAGATAGTTGTTGTTTTTAACATTTTGTTGATTCTATTCTTGTTAAAGATGTATCGATTTTCTCGTGGACGAACTAAACCACAAGCTATATTAATGCTTTCATCATTAATGATGTTTATTGTTGTAGCAATCAATGCGTTTGTTTATCTTCTTATACCTCAATATTCAATTTATGGTGATCAAAATTATGCTTTAGTAGTAAATGTATGCAATGGTTTATATATTCATATGAAATTATTCTGATAGTTAAAGTGCATTTTTTATAGTGAAAATATGCTGAATTGGAATACAACAAGAACTTTCGAGTTTCATATAAATTTCATAGATAGACCAAATATCTAAATAGAAAGCTTTTAACCATTTTTAAATTGGTTGTTAAATACCGACAACTCATATATTACTCAAGTTTATCTATAAAATGTATCATTTATGGATCATGGATATTTATGAAAGATTTGACTCTATGTTGTAGATATGAGTTGACTGCTATTCAATGTTTCTTTGATTCGAGATCATTAAAATGAACGAAGTCACATGTCAACATGGGAGAGCTATGAGACTGAACTGTTTTAAATTTATTATTAGCAGCATAGAATTCTATTCATAGCCAAAATATAAAATGAATTAATGACTGATACATGAAGAATTCTATTTGTTAGATATTTTTATTATTTACATTCTAAGTAAAGTATAGTAATCTGAATAAATCGTTCTTCTTCAGTTATGATATTCTAGTTGGTTTTTTAACAAACTACCGTAGTTTCATTCCAATCATCTTTCAAATCGACAATTGTGTTTAAAGTTTTTTCACAATGGAGAAGTTCTTTATGAGATTAGAAAAATTCTACTTTCTTACAATCAATTAAATCAATTGATAATTTTGTTGAAAAACTCACTTAAATAGCCATTGGTATTCTGTATAACGTTTACGTTCTATTATAATTTCGAAAAACTTATAAACATAATATGAAAATTTTATTTAATTATCAAGCTTTTCGAAATCTGTTAGATTGTTTATCATTTAAAATGCAACTTCTCCGTACGATTTAAGCTAGAATAGTCTTATTTTTGTGAATGTGAAATAGAGTTTGATTTGGTTCGTGTTTGAAACCGTTTTATATATTTAGAACTCAACAGTGACTGCTCAACCATGTACGCAATATGTTACAACAGGTATAACTTCTATTTATTTGATTTTCTAATTTGCTTTTTTTTGGTATCTTTTAGATCAATGTGAAATGACCGTAATGGGTCGCATAATACTTCGATTTTTCTATAAAGTTTGGTTTTTTGGAGCTGTTTACTTTTTTCTTAGTTGGTTATTTCTTATTGTAAGTAAATTCTATTGTATGCAATATCTTATTTTGTTTTGTTTAGGTTTTCTTGGTAAGTTGTATAGTGAAAATAGTTCGTAATCGTGAATCAAATATTCAAGAATTTACAGTTGAACGTTTCTTAGAAGATGATGATGATGATGAGAATGAACCTTTAATTCAATGAGAAATTCGAAGTTTTAAACTTTAGATTTATTTTTATACATTTGATTATTAAAAAAAGAGATAAATCATAAATTTTTTTTTTGTTTTTATTTTTGAATTTTTTTAATCTTGATTCATTATAAAGAAGATAACGTTTGTTTTTATTCGATGTTGTTGAAGAATTAATTTTTTTTTCAAAAACATTTTTTATTTTTTCTTTTTATTGATTTGAATATGATATAAATAACGGTTAGATGATGTAGGATTCGATTTAAAATAGGCATGCACTGGGCTTCAATTGTTTGGAGTCGGTCTTGAGTTCAGAGTCATTCTCAATTAATTAATAAAATGGAATAAAAATAAGCCAAAAGAATAGACGATAAAGTTGGATATGATAACTCTACGTACATTAAAAAAAACGATTTCAAAGCTGAAAAGACACGGACATTCTTAAAGAAACAAGACAGATGAAGAATATTCCTGTTTTTCGGCTACCGTATGGCTTAAGTTGTTGCCTCTTAGCAGATTCAGTAGTCCAATATCTCCTCGTACACACTAAGTAAGCATATATTACCCACGAAAGCAAGTGTATGTCACAACCCAGTCAGCATGCTATCGGATGATTGCTTCGAGACAACTGTTAGTGACTTATCTAAAATCATTCCATGATTGATGAGAATAATATTTGAACATGGTACTTTGTGGATATGTATCGAATAATGCAAATGCTTCCATCACCGCCCATATAGCTCAAGAAACGCTTGGCGAATTACCTGAAAACATAATACTATCTGAACTAGTCGAATATCTTTCGAATATAAGTTTGGATTCGGTATATGCTTCATAAGATCTTGTTTCAATAAAATATTATTAAGTTATATGTAAAATTACATCATTATTTTTAACCGATATCGTTAAAGAAATAATTATAAATTATTTAATTCGTTGTAAATGAAGTTTTTTTCTTATTAGATTTTGAGATATATTCACCAATATGACGAACATCACGTAAGATATTATCATGCTCATTTATATTTTTATCAAGAGTTTGAAAAAGTATTATCAATAAAGCAAGGTCATCAGGTTTTAATTGTGAAAAATTTTGAATTTCATCAATATTGCTACAACGAGATTTTGATCTCTTCTTGTCCTTTATTGATGGACTTTGTAATCTAAGAAGTTTCATATTATGATGTTTACTAGTTGTTGAAGTTTTATCACGTTTTATTTGATCAATTGCTTTACCAAGAGTTGTAGCAATAACAGCTAAAGAAACCAAAACAAATTTTATTCTTTAAGAGTGAATTTATTGTCTCAAAATATTGATGTTTCGGAACTTTTCTTTAACACCAACATGCCTTCTCTGGTCATGACTACGAAAGAGTAATGGGAGAAAGTTAGATACCAAAAATTATCTTTTCTTGTCGAGTGAATAGGGGTGTTACTTTATCTAGACTTCGTATGATAAATATTATAAGCAAAATCTTTATATTTATTAAATAAATAATAAAGAAAGATTTCTTTTTATTATGGGTAAATAGATAAAATACCTACTGTAACAAAAGGATACGTTAATCAATGTTCTCTCTTATCGCCAGCATCACTACGATGGATGATAGTTGTTATGAATTACCTTGTAACAATCAAATAGTAGGTTTTCAGAAAAAAAATATTTTATAACTCTAAAGATTTTGCTTTTATATTTATTCTTTTTTATCAAGAGCAATAAAAATAAAGTAAGACTCTTGCTTTTCTTAATACCTGCTAGAAGTTGTCCTACACTATATGTAACTAAAGCAGCAAATATATAAAAAATTAATCCAATAGCAGTAGTAAATTGTGGTGAATCTAATTCTAAAATTTGTTCAGCTACTTCATTCACACCTTCCAATGTAATACACATATAATATGAATAAAGAGCTTCAGTGTAATTTTCATAAGGTTCATATGTATCTGAATCCAAAAATGGTGTATCACCTTCAAAAGCTATTGAAAGTAATGCAAAAACTGTCACAATAACAAATTCTAATAATAATGTATTATAGATACTAGATAAAGCAATAAGAATTGTTTCGAGAACACATCGTAAAATATTATGAATACGTATTAAACGAACAGCATGTAATGTACGAAAAAGTCGTTGAATACTATTGATTTGTGGTACACCAAGATGATCAGATACAAAAAGATTATAGATAAACTAATAAATTAAATAAAAAGATACCGAAAAGATTTTTTTTTTATGAAATAGATATATGACTAACTGGTGAATTAACAATTACACATATGAGATCATAAAAATTCCAAATATCGTAAAAAAACCAACGACAGTCAATATATAATTTACAAAATACTTCAATAAATAGGGCCGCTAAAATATTCAAGTATTTATTAATGATTTTTATAGATGAAAAATTTCGCAAACCTTGAGTAATTTCATGAGTAAGTTCGAAAAATATTCTCAGTTCTGGTATTTTATGTCCAATTAATAAAGAAATAAATGACCAAATAGATAAAATGAACATAATATATTCCCATAAATATGTAGTTATTAATTGTTGAAGACGAATTTTTAATGTAGGCATTATAAATGAATAATTTTTTGCTCGACTCATTGGATCTTTTTCTTCGGGAAGAACTTGAAAAGCAAATTGACGTCGTTCAAATGGATTCGTAATGTCATGAAAAAATTTATTTGATGATTCAGTTGAATGCATCATATGAATTGATGATGGTTTTTTTTAATATAAATTAGATATTGATTGGATTTTTGCGACGTAGCGCGCTATTTTTTCTAAACAATCTCATGATCATGTTTTTTTTTTATTTACTTGATAAGTTCATTGTATAGATTTTTGACCAGCGGTAGAAGTTGAGCCTTCTCACACGTCCTGTAGAACCACTGTTAGGTTTTTATAAGATCCTGACTAGGAATTTAAGAATAGAGAGGAGGAGAACAAATCTTTTTATATCATCCAGATGATAGGCAGTTAATACATCTTATTTGCAATTCACATTTTATACTGTATAACATTAGTATCCTTCTTCTTTAAAAACTTTGCGTAAGTCTGTTTCAGTATGAAAATGTTACTATATGCCACCGACGACAATGAAACGTTTTGACGTGCGTATAAAACTTTTGGTACTCTACATAAATCTATCAAATCTGTTGAAACAAGAAACAAAGTCACTTCTAATCTGAGTTTACATGAGAGCTAAAATAAACTAAAAACGATATAAAGATCAGCTAATATTCATTAGACATATTGAACTTTGAACGGTTTTTTTTACACAATTAGTATGCATATGTCAAATGATACTTTCAATCTCATATCAATTTTGAATGGTTATTGTACAGTTAGCATTGCTTGAATAATAATACTTTGTTATTATACATGTTATTGAGAAAACCTCGTGTTTTATTATACAACAAAACACATAATCATCCTTTTCTGCTCATATAATCATTATAATTAAATGATACAAGTCAATTCAACTAATAATATTTTATTTTTACTAATAGATTTTTGTTCTTAAAAATATTGGGAACTGGTAGTTCTTGTTTTATTTTATTTTTTTTTTTATGTAAAATATTTACAGAAAAAATACATATTAATGATGATGATGTTTTTTACTCTAGAAAAAATAAAATAATTAATTATTAATTTATGATGAAAATAAATCAAACCTTTTTATGATGTTTTTTCTTTTTCTTATGTTTTTTCTTATGTTTTAATTCTTCGTATTGTGCACTTGAATTTGCCAATTTTGTCCATACTAGAAAAAGAAAACAATTACAAA
Organism: Rotaria sp. Silwood1; assembly: GCA_905250075.1. NCBI lineage: Eukaryota > Metazoa > Rotifera > Eurotatoria > Philodinida > Philodinidae > Rotaria > Rotaria sp. Silwood1. The sequence continues at coordinate 6,429,457 of CAJNOP010000004.1, forward strand.
GTATATAAATGTGTACGCCTTACTTGAATTATCATTATCTATCTTAGAACGAGATGGAATATTACTGGGAATAGCTGGTCCATAAACAAGAGATGATTTATCTAATAATTTATACAGTAAAAAGAAAATAGACAAAAGAAAAAGTAATATTTATAGTGTACCTGAAACTTCAATTTCTTCAATACTAGAATCAGAACTATTTGAGTGATCACTTTGATATTTTATTGATGATGCTAATCGTATTGTAATAGAAGGATTTGATACAATAGAATTTTGTGGATTAATTGGTTTCTGTATAGCATCATTCTTTTTGTCTTCTGTTTCTTGTTCATCAGCATCGTCGTCATCAGAAGGTTGATTGTCGAAGATTGCTGAAAAGAAATCCAATGGAGGACGTTCTTGATTTTCCTGAAAAAGAAAACAATTCAAAGATAAATTCTTTAGAAAAAGAACCTATTTAAATTATTTACTTGTTCAAATGATTCAATAGAAGCAAATTCTGCTTTAGGTACTGAAGAAGGTTGTACTGATGGAATAATTGGTTTGATTATTGATGATGATATAATTGTTTCATTTGACTTTGAATTCGATACTGATGATGATGACGATGGTAGCGGTGGTGTTATAATTGATGAAGATTGTTCAGAAGTTGTTAAGGCCTCTGTAGATGATTGTGTAAAAAGATGTTCAAATAGATTCGAACATAATTGTCGTCGAGATTTTTTCGATTCTTTTGAATCATCATATGCATCACTAAAATAATTCATTATGATAATATTTATTTGTTTTTTTTTTTTAATTTTTAATGGATAAACTTACTCTGAATATGGATTCGGAACATTCATACGTTTACATAATAATGGATTTGGTTTCCAATCAGATATAGATCGAGTTAAATCACCGTATAGATTCATTGAAACAGCTTTTTTTAAATCACTCTATAATATTCCAAGTATAATTGGTAATAAAAACAAAAGATTTTAGTTACTTCAAGAGCAACTTCCAACGACTGACGTTCAGTCATTTGTACTAGATCAGATGATGATGTAAATCGGTTTTTAATAGCATCCAGAAATTGAGTTCGAGCAGTGTTTGTTGATGCAGAAGTTGTATGTGATGAACGTTCTTTTTCAACATCCCATTCAAGTGATGGTGTTGGAATGGTTGTTGGTTTTACTGTTGTTACTTCTACTTTTTGTGGTGGTGGTGGTGGTGGTGCACTTATATTTGATGGCGGAACACTCATATTTGGTGGCGGACGAGAGAGAAACGAAAGATCACCAAGAAGAAGACCACGGGTATTAGCATCGTGTTTAATTGATGGTGGTTTCGGTGATTCATTTTTTGATGTTTCATTAGTAGAAGTTTCTGGAGGTGGAGGAGGAGGAGGTGGTGGCATTGCTGATTTAGGAAAATGATGTCCAATACGAAAATCTATTGGTATAATAGGTGGTGGACAAACAACAGGCATTGACATAGATTCATAACGAGCAAATTTCAATACAAAATTATTTTCTTGTGTTTTTTTTCGCATAATATCTGTAGTATTATCATTAGCTGTTGTTAATTCATAATCATATTGTTTGAGATCATCTTCAGCAAATAAATCTCTATCATCTTCATCTTCTTCAATACCAACACCAAATGCCTTGAAAAAGAAAAATATTATCATTAAAAAAATAAATTATTAATATTAAATCAATTTACTTGACCACGAATTTTAACATTACTAATTTGTTTTTCAATTGATGGTTGAACAAATAAATTATTATGACCAAATAAATTTAATGATTCAAGTCCTTTATAACCCAGACCATGATGTTCACGTTTTTGTAATTGAAAATGTACTTCATAATCTAATGGAGGTAAACTAACATTAGCATACTAAACAAAACAAGAATAACAGATTATTGAATACATAAAAAAAACTCATACAATTTGATCATCTAAATCATCATCGTTATCATTATCATCATCATCTAAACGTGATGTTTTCGTAATTGTTTGTTGAAACGATGGTGGTGGCATTGCTACACCATAAACTTTAACACCAGGTGTTTGTTCTTGTTGTTGTTGTTGTTCCGATTTTGGCGGTGATGGAGGAAGATCTTTTGGTGTTTCTTGTGTTAATGACCATTTTAACTTTTGTCGATGTTTGCGAGACATTTTAACACCTACACCTTCTCCTGGTTTCCAACCCATACTCATGAGTATTTTTTTACCAATAGATAATCTATATGAATTTTAATTAGAAAATCTTTTTAGAAAAAGAAAAGACGAAACTTACGTTTTGACTCGAATCATATCACGTAATATATCTTCATTAGTACGTTGACTTGATGTTCCAGGTGGTTGTTTATTTACGCTACGTGTCACAGATTCATTTTGATCAAACATGTTTCGAATTTTAATTTGTTTTGGATTAATACCATGTTCACTAAAATCCTATGAATTAAACAGAAAATTTTTTTTTCATTGAAATTATCTCATAATACTTACTCCTTTATCCATAAAATCTTCTGGTTCATAACTACGTTTTTCAGCTCGTTCTGTTCGCGATGATTTAAATTCACTTGGTCGCCAACCTATAAATTTCAACCTATCAATGACCTATCTTAAACATTATTCATCAAACCTTCAATTGATCCAACTGTATTATAAAAACCAGCATTAAAACCACCAGTAAATGCACCATGAAAACGTTTTCCATCATAGCCATAATTTGATGAAGAAAGATCAACAAGTTTCGATGCTTTTCTGCCTGAGAAAAGAAAAGAAATCTTTAATTACTTTAATCGAATATCTTTCTCTATTTACCTAAAGTAGCCAAAATCGATGTACTATTAGTTGGTTCAGCTGGATCAAAATGAGTACCAATAGTAACAAAATTTTCATTATTTTCATTATCATCATTTCTACTACCGAACCCCGGATATCGGGAACTCATAATGATAAGAGAATAAAATCTAAAATAAATATTGGCAAAAAACGCAAGAACATATTCGAATTTTGATTAAAAATATAAAATAAAACAAAGATTGTTTTCTTTTTCATATAATATATTTTTATAAAAAAGAATTAAAATATATATAATTACAATAAAAAGAATTTTTCTAAATTATGTTTCATATTTTTAATCCATAAACTGTTGAACCAAAACACTTTTATCTGAAAAATCGAAGATGGAAGTACCCTTGAAACTAACGATTATCAATAAGTAGAAAATATAATTGTACACTCACACACACACAACAAAAGAAATTGCTTCGTCCAAACATAAAATAAAAATTACTAATATGAAAGACAATCACTAAGAGCATGTTAAAATAAAAGTATTCGGTCGGTTTCATTGGTTTCTATGTGTTAGAATTTATACATAAAATGCATTGCTTCAGCAACTCGGCAACGTACATCAGGATTTGAATCTTTTAATAGAACAAGAAACGCTACGAAAAAAAAAGAAAACAACATTACATTTTGTTTTCTATTTGAAATTAAAAAAGCCTAGAACTATTTACCATTTAAAATATGTTCTTTGGATAAATTATTAATTTGTTCTTCAGTTAAATTAAATATTAAATAACCAGCTACAATTGCTGCATTAGCACGTAATTCTGGTACAGGATTTTTGAAAAAGATTATACAATTCATAATAAAAAAATTAACTTTATAAGGATATTGTTGAACTAAAATTTTGGCAAAATCACTTATAAATTCTGTATATTGAAGAGTGGTTTTTGGTTGAAGAGTTTCTTTAAATAATTCGACTAATGTTGGTTGATCCAGTAATGGTGCAATAGATTGAAAACATGTTTTACAACTTTCACGTACTGTTTCAACTGGATCATTTAAATGAAGTGTTAATGTTATTAAAGATGAAAATATTTGTTCAACAAATGCTTCACGTGAGCTTCCTTCACATACCGAAGCCATTTTTCCAAATAATGTAAATGCTGCTGAGCGTACTTTTGCTTCATCCTATAAATTGTGAAAAAATAAACAGATATGTATATAAAACAAAATACTCTTACTTTTTCAAAACAAGGTCGAATACGTAGAAGAACATTCATAAGAATAGGTCGCACTTCATCTTCATTCATAACAGCAATTACATTTGATAATGAACACATTGCTTCAAGTGTAAGAAGATCATTTTTATCATCACGATCATCCAAACCAGAAACTAAAAAGAAATTAAATCAAAGCTTATATTTTTGTTAATAGATGTTTAATATATATGTAGAAGTCCTACTTAATGATGCCAGAATAGTGGTTGGTAAACCTTTATCTTCTGGACTATCACGAACTGGTCGCCACCAACCAAGACCACGTAAACAAAATTTCCTTACATAAATATTATGATCCACTAAACGTCCCAATAGATACCGAATAAGTTCACGAACAAAACGTTGATCTTCACTATCATCAGGATTACATCGTATAAGTTCGGCAAAAAATGCTGATACACATACACGTTGAATATCATAAGGACCATCAAGCACTTGACCAAGTAATTCAATAATAACATTTAATTGTTTTTGATTTATATGATTACAACGTGCTAGACCTTGAGCAAGTGCTTCAAGAGCTGAATCAGCTGTATCAAATTTATTCATCTTTTCCCAAGGCACTACATCATTAATTTCTGATTGACATTTATAAACTTTCAGAAAATGCATCATACAATCTTTTGATAAACGCCATGGTTCAATTTTTTTTAATTCATTATTTGAAGGTCCAGCAGTATTTTGTTGTTGTTCAGAAGCAGATAATGTTTTAGATGAAGTACGAGACGATTTTGAATCAAATATACTTAGACGTGATGATGATTTTTTTGTATTTGTAGCTGTTGCATTAGACACGAAAACGTTACTGGCATTACTTGCTGTTGAATCGCGTCGAGAACTACCATTAGGTGGTGCAATACGACGTAATGGTGGTACATTTTGTGGTGGTAGTGTATCAACATGTGAAGCCATACGTATGAAGAGAGCAACGAACAAACGTGGAAAAGCATATTCACCAAGATCACACATTCGATCTGATTGAAACCATTCATTGAGCAAATATAAAGCCATAAGTGGTTGAGCAGTAGCATGTCGTTGTGAACCTTTTTCTTCATAGGGTAGTGAACGTGACCAACATTCCATTATTTGTGCTATAACAGCTTCAGTCAATGGTCGATTATCGGCGAGATCATGAATAATAGTCACAAGATTTCTATAAAGCAAATAGGTAATTGAATGCAGCATTATTTTTCAAAATGATTTACTTGGTGAATGGTACACCGAAATTCATCAATGTACTAAATACACGAGTTGAACATGACAAACTAAGTTGTTTGAAGGTACCTCGTAATGCTCGTAAGACATCCTCATTGGTAATTTGATTATATTTATTAAGCATAATACTGAAGATGTAATCGATCTAGATAAAAATGATAATAAGAAAATGAACACTAGCAAAATTATGAAATATAAAGAATAATTCATTACTTGATCAGCTAATTCACCATGTCGACAATCAAATATTTTACAAAGAACATTGCATACCACGACTGAGCCCACTGCTCGTGTATCAGCAATAATTTCAGTAGCTTTTTCGATAAACGATAAAAGACAACGTGGTTCAATATTACCCGATAAACTCTATACAAATTTAAAGAAAAAGCATACATTGTAGTTATTAATCTTCAAGTCGATTTGATCGGATAAACAGCAATGTTTGAATGCAAGTGGTTTATACTAATAGAAATTCTATTGGGGTTAGTTATATTAATACATTCCATTACAATTGTTTATTAACTAAAGAAGTCAAGCTAAGAAAAATAGATGCAGTCGAAGGGAAGCAATTCATAAGGGTAAACCACGAGATAGGTGACAAAATAGTACCTGATCATGCTCTTCGACAGTTCTAGTGAGATTATAGTACTGTTTATAGATCATTTTTAAATAAATATAACCATTTTTGATGAGAATAATATACTCACTTGTATAGTATCATCATTTGCTGATTTATCTTGCTCAACAGCACTCTGTTCACCATTTGAATTTTCCATGACACCTTCAATAAATAAACAATGAATTTTATGAATATCATTAGTCAAAAAGTCACCGGTTGCAAGTTGCGTTTGAAGATGTAATAATCTAGTAAGACTTGCATTTGTTGCTAATTCAATTGATGATTCTGTATCAGTTAAATACATAAGACAAAGAGCCATAATACCCCCAACATCTATCAGATTCTGTTTTTGTAATTAATAAAATGAATACTTTTCAAATATTCTTTAAAATACCTGTTCTTTCAATTTATTCATTGGATCTGATTGAATAAGTTGATTAAGAATATCAAAAGCACGTGCACGCTCATAGACTTGGAGTGATAGACAAAAAGGTTCAAGAAGCTAAATAGGAGAGAGAGATAATAATTTTTTTTCAAATATAAAACATTTTGTTTTCTTTTCTAATATAATCATTCCTAATTTTGATATTATATGGATCAATTCATCAAAAAACTATAGTAGTTTTCTTTCACACAATAAAAAAAAATCTTCAAATATTTGTTGTTTCTCTTACATTAATAAGACTAGGAAATGTTTCAGATGAATCACCCAAATTAAGCAATTCAATAATGAGTGCACCAAGTGATGCAGAAATTTCGTCTTTTTGACTTGATGAAAGTTCCTAAATTATAAAACATTTTATGATCCTAATAAAATAAAATCTCAAAAATACTTACAAGTTTTGTCGAACAGTACCAATGCAACATAGCTCGAGCTAATTGATATTTTTCAGGAAGTATTGGTTCTGGTTGAAGAATACTAAAATAATAAATCAATTCAATGATTATTACAAAGTTATTTATTTATTTTTTCTTTCTCTTTACATAAGTGCATGACATGCTCGGACACATTGATTAAATGTTGTTGGTTGTAATTTAACATTTGTTTCTTGTGTAATATAATTATTCATTTCTTGTGTAAGATCATTTCGTGATGCAAAAACAAAATCAGTTTTCAAATGATTTTTATTCATTGATTGGGCAAGAATAACAAATGATTTTGCAACAATTAATTTTCCTGTTTCGTCTTTGATTGTTCGAGCTATTTTAACAGCATTAATAAGTATACTTGTTTCCATACGAGAAATAATTAAATCAAGTGTTGCATATATTGAAACATAAGCATAAGCTAAAAGAGTTGTTGCACGTAATAAATCAGAATGTGTGTCAGTTTTTGAACTAAGAAAACCAAAAAGACCACTACTTCCACTTGATGTTGAACTTGAACTTTTTGAATCACCGATTTTTAAATACATATCAAGTCGTTGTAATACAATATCAAGATGTGTTGTTGAACAAAATCCAAACATTGTTGCCCAGCCATTTCGTTCATGTTCATGTTGAAAATTAATAACTGTCATCATAGATTCAAGTGTACGAGTAACAAATTCATTTCTTTTTGATTTACGTAATACAATACCAATACATTTATAAGCAAAACCACGTTCATGTTCTAATTTTATATATAAAGGTAATTGTTTAACAAAACAAGCACCTATATCACTAATCCAATCTTCTTGTTCAACGACATCAAGCGTTTTTGAAAGAAACTAAATAAAAATTATTGTTTTTTTTTTATTTAATGTGTACAAAAATAGAACAAAATGTATAAATACTTTAAGCATAAGATCTTGCCAATTTGCTGAATCAAATTTTTTATTTTCATCATCATCATTTAAATTTTGAAGTAAACGTGGAATAACCTTTTCCCATAATTCTCTTAATTCCGTTTTAAGTTCTGTTACAGCTATACGAAGAAAATTAAGTATTGATATACCACGTGTTTCTTCAACTAATGGTTCACCCAAAAGAACCTATTAAAAAAAAAACAAAATAACTAATTAGTAGAGAAAAAGAAAAACGAACAGAACAAATGAGAATATATTGTTATACATACAAAACATCGTGTAATAATGTCATTTGGTTTTGGTAAATTAGCTAAAAGTTCAAAATCAACCCAAAATGTATCTTTTTTTGCTGTTATTTGTTGTTGACCAGATTGTGCTAATGCTTTAGTAATTATTCCAAATGCACCAGTATACATTTCTGGTATGAGAAATTCCATTAATAATGGCCATAAAACCTTTAATAGAAAAAAAAGAAAACAAAATATTCTTAATGAAAAATTTCAATAAATTTCAAATTGTTTACTTCATCCATTCCTGCAATAGTCGAACTAAAAGCATTTAAAATATTTCGACACATTATTCTAACATCAGCATTGGGTGTTGTTGTTATTGATGAATCTGTTTTATTATCTTCATGAGTTGTTAGAGGATATGTACAATTTCGAACAATATATTCAATTAAAAATGTTCGTCCTTCTAATTGTAAATAACCATGACAAGCCATAGCAACAATTAATTGTGATAAATATTTTGTAATCTAAATAAAACCAAATACAAAAAGTGTTAAAAAACAAAAAAACACAAACTTTCAATGTTGCTGTATTTAATGTTGGTCTTAAACTTGATACAAGTAATGATTTATAATCAAATGGCGTTGATGGTGCATCATTACCAAAGGCATAAACAAGATGACGATAAATAACAAGAAGTACAATACGCGCTTTATCATTAGTACCAGCTTGCTCCATACGTTGTAATAACCAAGGCCATATTGCTTGTGGTGCATGTTTACCTAAAATAAAATGATAAAAACTTCTATTTTTATTTTATTTTTTGTTCTCGTACCTAGTATTGATAATGTTCGTAATAATTCATTTTGATTTTTAATAGCATGTTCATTACCACTTTCAAATGTATCATAATTAATTTGAATCTATAAAAGAAAATCAATTATTTAATTCAAATAGAATTAGCTTATTATCATTTTACCTCATTTAAAACTTCTCTTAGAATAATATCCATTGACTGTTTTAATTGTGGTACATTCCATTGATGAGCCAATAATACAACAGAATTTAATGTTTCACTAACATATAAATGATCAACAGTTTTTCGATAAAAACCAAGTACATTTTGTATTAAACGTGGAAATTGTTCTGTAAATTTTGATGAAGAAAATAAATAAACAAGACGACCAATAGCTTGTACACATATATTTCGAACCTTTCAATTTGGAAAAATAAAAGAATCAAAGTATTTGAATTGAAATCTTTTTTTTTTTCTTATACTTTAATTTCTTTGGATCCAATCCAAGCTGATGTAAGAAAAACTTCATATGCCGCAAATGCATCATTTTCAAATTGTTGTGGAGCAAATGTTGCACGTGCTGCTTCGTCACCATTAGCTTGAAAATCAATTAAAGCCAAACAAAATTTATAAAGTACTGCTGTATAAACCCAACGATAGTTCTCTTGTTTAATCATGCCCATCATTGGTAATATACGACTAAACATTGGACGTAATTGATGAACCATACCACGCGCTAAATAGATAAGAAAATACTATCTAAACTATAATGAGAAAGTTTTGGCACGAAATATTCGCCATTTTTTTAGCCACTAAAAGTCAACTGGTTAGAACCAGAAGCAGCTAGTTTCAAACAGAAGTTTGCGCGATTTCCCAGAATATATTCAAAGTTTTCTTCTGCGATATGATAGAGCATCTATTAATAACTTTTTTGAAAAAGCCGGGAATAGTGTTTGAGCAAAGCACAGTAGGAATTTTGAAACAGCTTCAACGGAATGTTAATGTAGAGCACTGAGTTCTGTACAGAATAAGATATTACATTAAGTAAAATCTCATCTATGCGTTTTCACGAAAGAGCTAGTTTCTATGAAAATCAACACTGATAAAAAAAAGAATTTTTCCAAAAAATGCTTTTACAGTACAAAAGTTTTAAAATTTGCCATGCCAATTTCAATAGAACGTCTTGAAGAATAAACTTTGCTCTACAAAATTGAACCATTAGAAATTGTTTTACTTTTTGAATTTGATAGATTTACGATCGAAATACAAATTTGACCAAAAGAGTATTCTCTACAAGTCAGTACTATTTTGGACTTTTTAAAACAATCTGATGATAGTTGTCTTCAAGCGACCGAAAAATGAACGAATACTTGCTGTCAAGATTTTGTCGCTATAAATTATGTTTATTTTACAAATGAAATATTCTTACGATTGGCTTCAGCAAGACTACCAACTGTTTGTAGAACAAAAAATTGTGGTAATTGACCAGCTTGCATATGTGGTAAAAGAGCTGTACAAACAAGATCAGGTTCACATTTGCCAATTTCAACTAATACATCAGAAGCAGCTTGTTGCCACAAGGGAATTAACTCCTATATAATATATAATGATTGCAAAAAAAAAAGAATAAATTTTGGAAGTATAGAAACAAACTTTTGGCATTGTTAATTCATTGATAGTAACACGAGTAAGTGATTGAAATGTATCACTATCAAATGGTGTTCCTCCTTCTTTGTCTTGATGATAATTAAGAATACGTTGTATAACACGTAAGATAGCTGCTCGATGTGAATCAGGTAATTTTTGATGTTTATCAAGATAATTCGTACATAATTTTACTGTTGGTTGAGGTAATTTTTTACCAGTATCAACAATTGATTGAGCAACATTATCGCGTACTTTCTCATTCTTATCCGAAAGTGTATCGATTAGAGCAATAGTCAATGCTAAAGAAAAAGGAAATTATAAGTATTTAAAATATTATTTCTTTTGTTGTTTTGATTAATTTATAAGCTTTTTATGCACACGTGTGATACATAGCTGATTCTTACTTTCCACAGAATTTTGTGAATCCATAATACCAATCGAGAATATTATCTATAAATAGGTTTGAAATGTTTTCTGAGTTAAATTTTTCTTTTCCATGTATATACATAGAAAATAGCAAAGAGTTTTTTTTTTCTCGTTGAAATTACACAAAAAAAAATGAAACGTATGAGAAAAAGAAAAGAACCCAAAAAGAAAAGAAAAGAAAAATAACCAATGTCTGGAATACGCACAATAACAACAAATATATATATATGTATATATAGAATATTTATGAAATGAATGTTTTCTATAGGCGAATTCACCACATAATACAACTCAATGCTGCTAAAACAAAAGAGAAGAAAAAAAACCGAAAACTTTAACACGTTGTAACGATCAATGACCAGAAAGTGCGAGAGTAAATGAAAGACGAGACAACGCGTTTTTGTTTTTGTTTTTAAAGTTCGAAATAACTACTATTATTGTTCAATCGTGGTTGATTCATTAGTTATATTATTCATATTTGTCAAAAATGTTTGTAAAATTTGTAATGCATCCATAATAGCTTTACGTTTTGGATCATTATTTGTTATATCAATTGCTAAATTATTATCATCTAAACGTCGTTTTTTTATTGGATTACTTTCATCATCAATAATTGTTGTTGTTGTTGCTGTTGTTGTTGCTGTTTCATTTTCTTGTTGTTGCAATTGTTGTTGTTCATCATCAATTAATAATTGTAATTGCAAATTTTGTTCAATAAATCGTATACTTTGTTCAATTACAGTTTGAATTTTATTTTTATCATTAATTAATTGACAATGTAAATATATTTCTAATGCTTTAATATCACCAATAATTTGTGTATGAGAATAATTAATTGATTTTGATAATTTTTTATATGATTGTGACCAATCTAAATTTGTTTGTGATTCATTATATATTGATTGTAAACAATGTTCACATGTTTTATTTAATAATTGTTCAAGACGTTGTATGAATGCATGTATAGAATCAGTTGATGCTGTTGTTGTTGTTGTTGTTGTTGCTGCTGCTACTGCTGCTGTTGGCAAAGTTTTTTTCATATTTAATATCATTGGTAAATATGTAAAGAGAAATGAATAATTATCTGTTTGATGTAATGATATACGTTCATCAATTAATACAATTTCAATATAATGATGAAAATAATATGATGATGATGTTTGTAATAAATCGTGTATTAAGGTTTGTGCACTTGTTTTTGATTGATTGGAAATTTCAAGACATAATTTAGCAAATAAATGTAAATGCATACTTTGTACACCTTCACAAGCAACAAGTGTGACAAGACTTAATATAGAACCATTTAGAGAATTTTGATTATAAGCATAACGTGCTAAGGAATCAATAAACGTATGATAAGGTGAATAATATGCATGAACAGCACGATCAAAATCTAAAGAATGTTAGAAAATTTGAAGTTTTTTCAAAGGAAAAAAGAAAAACTAATAGAAACAAACCTAAATCACGACCTTTAGATGTTTCAAGTAATTGAGTTTTGAAATACATGCCAAAATGTGGTCGAAATGGAGTATGAACAGATTGATTACCAATACGATCGATTGTTCCTTAAAGACAAATTTGAACAATGAAGAGAATGGTTTGAGTTCTATTTTCATACAAATAGAAGATCAAGAATATAAATATTTAGAAAAATCTTCTATTGTATAAGAATTGTTTTTATAAATTTTAATAAGAAGACTTTTTTGAGCAGAAAAAAAAATGAGAACAATTTTAAAGTGTCAGCTGACGAATATGAAAATTATGCATATTTTCATATAAATATACTAATGAAAATTTTAATCTTGAAAGAAATTAATGTTCGATACATATCCACAAAAAATGATGCGCAAACTTCAGTACGACCAGCAATGAAATGGTCCTGAACAAAGTTGTAACAGCTATTTGTCTTTAATTATTAGCCTAATCGATTCGTACTTATAAATAGTATTGTTCATAATAATGACAATATCAGGCTGATCAATAAATCAAAAAACAAAACATCTTTTTTCTAATGTCTTCATTTGAGCAACTATTCAATAAAATTACCTTGTTGTTGTTGTTGTTGTTGCTGCTGTGAATTATTTATTAGTTGTTTTCTTCGTGGAAAATCTTTAAAAACAAAAACAAAAACAAAACAAAATTTATATTCAATTTTCTTTAGTTTATATTCAAGTTTTTTCTTACATGGTCCAAGTTGTGGATGTGGTTGTGCAGCTGCTTGTTCATGTGTTGTTTTAACATGTAAAGCTACATGTGTTAAATCTTGTATAGTTAATTGTACAATAATTTTTTTTAATAATTCAACAGAACGTTGTCGTATTTCACTTGAATTATATGAATTAAGTAATAAAAGTAATTTTCCAACTAATTCCATTTTTTCTTTCCATTGTGTACCAACAATATTACGCATATTTATTGTTGAATTTGTTTGTGGTTTTTTTATATTTATATCGGCTGTATCAAGTAAATTAGCAATTAAACATAATAAATAAATTAAATCATTTTGTATAGTTAATATTTGTGGATGTGTTTGATCATGATATAATGAAAATATTGTAAAAAATATTGTTGTTAATACAGGTAAACCACGACGATTTAATATTTGTAAACGTTCATCATGTGATGCTTGTAAATCACACATATCACGTGTTAAATCAAGTATAATTGTCCATGATGAACGTATATCATTAAAACGATAAATTAATATATATAAATCTTTTTTAAATTCTTGAATTATTTGTTGATCTTCATTTGAAAGATTATCACGATTTGTATGTGATATAATTTTACATATTGATGATAATTGTTCACATGCATCAGGATATAATTGTACATATGGTAAAACATTTTTTAATGCCCATGACATATTTTTATGTAATGCTAATTCTTTACAATATAACCATGAATATTGACAAAATTGTTTTAATATATTATAATAAATAAATAAAAATAAACGATTATATAATATTAATTCTTGATCTTCATGATCAACTATAATTAAACACATTGGTAATTGTTGTTTAAAATCATGTTCATAATTTAATATATTAGTTAAAAAGATTTTTTCAGTTAATAATTGTTGTAATAAAATAAATATTAATAATTTATTACCATTATTTATTGTATGATCTTCAGTTAATTTTGGATGTGATATTAATGAACATAATGAATGTAAATAATCATTTTCAGCTAATAAACATTTTTCTGGTGTATGACGTGTAAAATGTATTAATATAGATAAATATTGTACAAGACGTTGTTGATTATCATTCATATGTAATTCACTTTGATCATGACCAATTTCAATAAGAAGTTCAAGAAGATATGATAATAATGTTCGAAGTATAGGATATGTATCTGTTGTAAAATCTGATGGATATTGAGCAAATTGTTGATGATCGAATAGAGAAGAAAATGATGCTGTATTCGAAACAGTTGATAACTGATTATGAAAAAGAAAATATTCAAATTAGATATTGAATTAAAAGTTTATTATAAGGAAATATTCTTAGGTATTGATTTGATTTTCAGTTGAAACTTAGTACATCTTGTAGACATTTGTCTACAACAAAATGAGTTTGTATTTATGACTTGTTTCTGAGGACGTTGAACTTTTTTTAAATAAGTTTTCGCTGTTAAGTTGCATAAAAAAAATTTCAAAACTGAGTTCATCTAGATTATGAAACTTGGGAAAACAAAACATACTGTATATACCATCTATGAAAAAGAGTCTATTACTTAAAAGCTTCATAAATTGGAAAGATTAAAGTTAGAAATTTAAAATTTTTTATGCAATCTAGTCTACTTGTACTAACGAGAAAAGTTTCCAAATGGATTAATTGTTTTAGAACAACGTGCATCATGTAGATTCGAATAAGCTGCGAATACCTTCGAAAATGTTCGAGTTATTAGGTTGTTGCTGCAAAAATATTGTATTTTTGTGATATTGTTCATGTCAATGTCGTGGTCGTTCTCAGGAACATTAGTTTTCGACTTTGACTTGAAACTTTTCATAGAGACAGTCTTTTGAAATTAGAAAATGAAATCTACTAGTATATCCAAGCGATGTAAATCATTCACTTTTACTATAGTTGTGTCTTACGATAGGAGTGAGTCAAAAGAACTGAAACTTCCATAGTAAACTATTTTTTTTAAAGCTTGTCTCTGTGCAAATCAATATTTCCGCAGCAATAAGCTAAGAGTCTCAACTCTTTTAAAGAGACTATGATGCATATAGTTTTGACTGCAAAACAATTAATCATTAGGACATTTTCATCGTAAGTTCTGAATATATGACCCGATCAATCGTTTCATTAGAATTATGGAGTATTGTTTTTACGAAAATAAATACATTTGAGTAAAATTTGAAAAAATTCTTCAAGAATTAAACATAAATAATTTTCAATCGAACTTTAAAAGCTTCTCCTAATTACAGCAAAAAAAAAGAACTCAACAATAAAATCTTTCGTCTGAAGTTTAAGAATCTTTCAGGATTTATTCGATTAATTTTATTTATTGAAAACATCCAACAGATTTATATTCTATCAAAATCAAAATCTATTTCTATAGAATAATTCTTTACTCTCAATAAATCCACTTCAAATCATTATATTTTTCAATTGTCGAAAAATAATATCTGAAAATTCTTAATTAGAAACAAACATAAGTTTTTATCCAGAATAAATTTCGAAGAAATCAATAATTTATATCAAATTCTTATTGTTATATTTTACTTGTTGATTAAATGTTAATAATGATGTAATTGTTCCATGTGTTGTAGTTGTTGTTGTTTGTGCTGCTGATGCTAATTGTTGTTTAGATAAATTTAAAAAATATTTTCCTGTTCTATATGTTTGTCGAAATATTGTTGATGGTACAAGTGCAACCATTAATTGTGCTATTAATGTACGTACTTTCGTATATGTATTATATAATAAATATGGTTTTAACCATTGTCGTATATTATGATATATCCATCGATGTATAATTGATGATTTATTAACAACATTATTAAACCATTCAAATACTTGTGTTGGACATATATCAATTAATTTTCCAATACGTATAACAATTAATGATGCAAAATCACACCAATTTTTATCAGGATTCATTGTTAATGATATTTGCTGTTGTTGTTGTTGATCATTTGTATTATCATTAGTGGTATTATTTGAATTTTGTTCAATTAAATAAGTTAAAACTTTAAATAATGATTGTACACTATTCATATCATTTTTATAATTTGTTATCCATTGTGATAAAAGATTAACTATTTTATTGGCATATACATCATTTTTATAACATATTAATTGTATAATATGTGCTGTTGCTTTTAAATTAATATTATCAAGAATTTGTTGTTGAATAAAAGCAAAATCATTTTCAATAAATAAATGTAAATCAAAATTTTCAAGATTTGAACGTGTACGTTCAGTTTCTAATAATAAAGCTATTAATGGAAACATTTTTTCAAATATACCTGGACGACTTAAATTACTATTCGTTGGTAAACGTATTGTATTTAATGGTATTATATCATCATCAATAGCATTTGTTGTCATTAATAAATTAGTACTTGATTGATTTTCATCATCAGAACTTGTATTTCCATCATCATTATTGTTATTATTATTATTATTATTATTTGATGATGATTGTTTAGGTTGTCGACCACGATGTAACATATAAAATGTTATTAATTGTTGTATACATGAACAATCAAGTAATAAATAACATTCATCAATACCATTACGAGCAAAATCATGAAGAAAAACAAAATATTCTGACATATAACGTATGGATAAACGTGCACCACCTTCACTTATTATTGATAAATATTTACGAATAAATTGTTGAACAACAAGAGAATCTTCATTTGAAGAATCACTAGAAAATTAAAAAGAAAATAATAAATCAAGTTTTTATATAAAATTATAGATTTGCTCAAAAAAAAAATTTTTTTCAGTAGAGTTCGTCGGATCCGAAGGGTTCTGATGATTTGAAAAATGTCTTAGGTGTACTTGTCACTGAAGATAACAAAGCAAAAAATTAGATGGTCGGAATTCCGCCAATAGGATGTTCACTAATAGCGAAATCCCAGGATGTGTGTAGGTGGAAGTTCTTGAGTTTTAATGTATTAACTAGATTGTATTGATATAAGAGAAAATATTTTCAAGAAATTTTGTGTTTCTACTTCATAGTAAGTTTTTTTTAACAAAGCGATCGAATTCTTCATCAGATTATTCGTCAAAATCAACTTTTGACTTCAAATGTTACACACAAAAAGTTTGGAATTGGACTGTGTTGATGATATATTCGATTTGCTAATATTGTATGCTAGTATTGAAAATTTTGATCTTATGTTTTAGAATAGAATATATATTAGAAAATCCAATGTAATTATCATAAACCAAGTCGAATAGAAAAGTTTCTTTGTGCAAGA
This sequence comes from Rotaria sp. Silwood1, assembly GCA_905250075.1. Classification (NCBI taxonomy): domain Eukaryota; kingdom Metazoa; phylum Rotifera; class Eurotatoria; order Philodinida; family Philodinidae; genus Rotaria; species Rotaria sp. Silwood1. The sequence goes on from CAJNOP010000004.1 coordinate 6,446,686, forward strand.
CTTAGAGTCAAAACATTAATTTTGAAAAGTAATCTGTTGAAACATTCGAGAAGTTTGTTAGAAAAACTTACTCTTAAGAAAAAGATACATCGCCTTGAAAAGTTTCTCTTATATCAATTGGTTCTAACTAATAAGGTAAGACTCATCTCAAAAGCATTTTATCATTTGATAAGATTCTATCTTAAATAGAATATCTGACTCAAACGATAACAGGTCAAAGGCATGAGTCATAAAAACTGACTACAGTGTATCAATAAGTTGAAAAAATTTTCTTTTTTTTTGCAAAACTTTCATAAAAACTTTTCAATTTCTGCATGATCACTTTACAAACTTCTAATCTCAATATATCAGTTAGTCTAATTGATACAGAAAACTTTCTAACAACCGAAAAACGATTATTTCAATTTTCACTCACCGAAATCGACTTTTATGTAAAACATCAATAAGAACACGTGCAAACATATGACGTATAGTATGATTTGGACAACGAACAAGAACTTTCGTTAACCATGTATCATCTTGTGTCATATGTGCAAGAAACCAAACAGCAACTGGTTTACAAGCTGTAAATTGTTTACATAAATATTCAACCCAACCAGTCATTGTTGGTTTATCTTTTGCATGTATATAAGTTTCAAAAACAAATGTTATTGCTAATTGTATTGGTAACATATCATATGATTCTGTTGTTGATAAATTTTTATCGATTTGTTCTTGTTGTTCATCTTGTTTTATTGTTAATGTATTTAATGGTACTTGATGATGACAAAGTGTCCACATAAATGTAAAATAATGATGATCAAATAAATGTCTATCACGTACAAAACGTCGATTATCTTCCCATATCCAATCTGATATATCTTTTGGTATTGTATATGATATGGGATCTTTTAATTGTAATGTTGGTATATTTGTTGTTGTTGTTGTTGCTGTTGACATTGATGATGATGGTGTATCAATACGTTCATAAAATAACATATAAGCTGAATGAGTTTTTTCAAATTGAAAATCAAGAAAACGATCTGAACCTTGATCATAACCTTTTGATGTTATTTCACCACCAAAACATTCATTAGCTATTTGTGATGGATCAAATTGTTTAACTTCAGCATCATTAAATAAATACCAACGATGTTGTTGACATTGTTGTTGATTATCTAATAGTATATCAGAATTTGTTGAAAAATTATTATCAATTGGACGTTTAACACGTTCACGTATAAATGAATAATAATGACCACCTTCAGCTGTACCCGTATGAACTGTAACACCAATTAATTCAAATAAATGTGATTCATTACCATTTGATGGAGAAGATGGTAGATATTTATTTGTACTAAACAAAGAAAAATAAATTCATATATGTTAAGATAAGTTATGTGATAGTTGTTTGATTTTAGAATATTTTTACAAGAACAATTATATTCATAGAATTTTTAGATATAATAAAGTTAATATGTAGAAGTTTACTCAATTCAATTTATATGACATTCAATTCTAAGAAAACTTTTCGAGTGAAATGAGAAAATTGACAATCGATGGATATTGAACTGAATAGATCATTTCATGAAATAATATCAAGACTAAGAATTATTCTGTCGAAGAAAAAATATCCTAATATTACTTTGATGACAGATTTAACATCACCAGCTGACAAAGAAATATTCTCTACTGTCAAATCATTTTTCGTTTTGCAACTATAACCATTCGATCAGTCGTAATGATTAGTAAAAAGTTCAGCTTTAGTCTAGTTCTCGAATCTTCGTTTATTTTTATCGAATTTTGATTTTAACAGTATAGAATTGCTAAGAACATAAATCTTAGCCCATAGATAAATCTTATAGTCAATAGAAATTCTCTCAAAGTTTAAGCTACGACCAATATAGTTACTCTTACTAACTACAATGAGATAGGTTTTTGTTCTATCCACGTTGGGATATATTTCTTCAGCATCGCTTTACTTGACTTTAACATGAAGAATATGTGTGTGGTCAAGGTGTCGATGACGCTCTTCCACGAAAGGAAGGAGTCGCAAATTTCTACTTTATATACTTTAGCACTCGGTTTTTTTTGTAGATCATTTTCATACCTTTCATTATCTTTCTCATCATCATTATCTGGATAATCGTTACCAATTAATTTATTTCTATCAATTAAATTTGTTTCCATATAACCACTCATATCTAATTGCATAGGAAATTGAAAAAGTGTATTAACTTTTTCACGTTGCATTGTAACCATATTAAATGTATATCTCATTGTATTTAAACATAAAATTTTTGGTAATTTTCTAAAACATACACGTTTTTCAGCACGAACTTTTTTCGAACATTTTGAACATGTATACATATTATCACCTTCTAATGTATCTTTAACTGTTAATTCAGCTAATGATTCATGTACATCTTTCATATCAGCAACTTGACAACGTACAGTATAAAATTCTTCTAATTTTCTTGATATATGTGGACAATCAAATGAAATAACAATATTAGTTAAAATACCACAAAATAAATCACGTACAAGTTGTTTTAAATCATCGGACATTTCTTCTAATTTAGTTATTAAATCTGTAAAAAATTCAGTCATATCTTTTTGATCACCTGTATTTAATGATTGTAAACCATCCATTGTATAAACTTTACAAAAACTTTTTGGATTATATGAACGACGTTCACTTTCAAGTAAATAAGCAAACATACGTTTTAATTCATAAAGTATTAAATCATGTTTATCAGTTTTATTTGTATTTAATATAGCTGTACGTAATTCAGGTATCATATATAAATGTTGTAAACTTGTTGCAGCATAACATGTTGCACCTAAATTTGTTAAACCAACATAACCAGAATATGAACGTCCATCATCACGTGGCCAATAATCCCATATATATGGTTGTTGACGATCAATTGAATTATGTTGTTCAAGAAGTTTTTTTTGTAATTGTATAAAATTTTCACGATTAACTTTAATTAATTCATTAAGAAATTCATATGATTTAGCACGTGTTAATAATGATTTACATTTTGGTACAAAACGATTTTCACTTGTTGGTAATTCAAATAAATATTTAAATACACGATCAATTAAATTAAATGTTAATTGTTTATATAATTGATTATTATTAATATTAATTTGTTTAATATATAAATTATTATATTGTTTGACAATAGATGTTAATAAACAAAGTAAACCATATAAAACTTCATCTTCAATTAATTTATCACGTTGTGTTTCATATGGTATATGTTCATGAATAAAATTGATTAAAATTTCAATTAATTCATGATCAAATAATATAATATGATTTGTTTGATTTATATTACATAATTTATTTTTATGAATTTTTATTTGTTTTATTTCATCATAATGCATACGATCAATAATTGATGTTAATAAAAGAAAATATTCATGTGAAGATTGATTAAGAAATAATGAATGATTATCATATTTTGTTATTAATGTTGATGATATATTTAATGTTTGTAATGAATATGTTGGATTTATTTCAAAATTTGTTTGAGATAATGAACAGGAGTTGGATGATGAAGATGTAAATTTTAAAGCATATGAAATTAATTCAAGAAGATTTGTAAGTATTGGTACAAGACAAATACGTTCGACGGGTGGTTCATTTGTTGATTCAATTGAAGATGAGATTGTTAATGTATGAGCTGCTTTTTCTTCATCAATTGGACAACTACGTTGTGTTGGCATAGGAGGTGGTGGAGGAAAATCAGTTATGGGTTGAAGATTCAAGTCATCATTAGTTCCTAGAATGATCAAGAAAAAGATGTTTAGATATTTATGAGTTAGAACGAGAATTCGATGTACTTTTTGAATGTAAGCGTAGAAACTTCAACTTAGTTTTTGTTTCAGATTAATGAAATAAACTTCGGAAAAAAATCGTTTGGAACGTTTATGAATAGATTATTTCATAGAATAGAAACTAGCTTACAAAACTTACTATGTTACCATTTCTTGTTTTTCAATGAAGGACTATAATTTTTTTATTTTTCTTAAATCTTCAGTATTGAAAAATCAACTTTTTTCGACTAAAAAACGTTTATCCCAAAAACGAACTGGCAACTGATAAATCGCTTTTGATTCGAGACTACGTACATTAGTTCGTTCCCGTAGCTTATTGATATATACATACTGTAGTTTTTAAATGAATGCCGTGGTCCCCCCCTCATGAAAACTGGTTTTTGTGAATTTTGAGTGGAAAGCTTAGAGCTGTATCTGTGCAAAGTTTCAAGTCGGAATTCGAAAATTAGTTTTCCTGAGAGGAATCACGACATTCATATAAAAAAATACCGTAAAAATGTATTATAGTCTTCACTTAAAAGCGATTTATTGGTAGGAAGACTTCTCTCGCTAGTTCATTGGAACATTTTTAAGATGTCCGCTCAACAAAACAATTCACTCGAATGATATTTAGCACCATAGAAAAAGAACTTATAGAGGATTAGAAAAATCTTCTGGTGCATCATTTAATCTTTCGTTTTAGAGTTTTTCAAAAGTATCCTGTTTAGATTCTAGTTCAATTTGAATTAAATGAGATTCAATAATAAATATCATAATTTATTTTTAGAATCAAAGTTTCGACATTATTCTACGTACGAGAAAAGATAGATTTTTGTTCTTCTTGAAATAAATATAGATTCAAATTCTTTGTAAAAAAAATTCTTATACAAAAACAATTCTTAGCTTTTTTTACTCGTCTATTATCGAAATTTAAGATTTTATATATTATACCTGAAGAATTATTACTATTATTACTATTATTACTATTACTTGAAACCAAGCATAATCGATAAATATTTAATTGAGCTTCACGTTTAAGTAAAGAATCATATGCATCAAGTAATAATGTTTTTAACCATAAACTTAATTTTGGATGTTCAATAAATTTTGTACGTATGTCATCATATGAATGACATAATGTTATAAATAATGTCATTGATGTATGTAGTAAATCCGTACGATTACTAAATTGTAATAAAACAACAGGACAACATAAACGTGTACTTTTTGTCACAATTGATAATTGTATATCAATTAATGTATCTAATAAAATTTCTTTATCTGTTAATGCAACATTTTCCCAATGTGGTTCATATATATGAAAATGTGATTGTTGATGAACAATTGGTATTGATGATGTATTATCAATATTTGTTAAATCTACTGATGATAATGCAGCAATTATAGCTGGTGTTGTTGTTTCACGTCGAGTCTATAATGTAAAAATGGAAAGATAATTTTTTGTAAATAATCAATTAAATCGAAAATTTACTTTTTTTCTTGTATTAACTGGTGTACGAGGTGAATGTTGTTCATCAACAGCTGTTGGTATTGTTGCCGGTGGTGCTGATGATGGTGGTGGAGGTTGTTGTTGTTGTTGTTGTGGCTGTGGTTGTGGTTGTGGTTGTTGACCAGAAGATTGAATAGATGGTGTAGGAATTTTTAATAAACACGAACAAAGTATTTTAAGTGTATATAGAAGTGCATCAGGTAATCCTGAACACCATGAACGATCAATTGGTTCAGTAAAAAATGATTTTGAAATAAATATATTATAAAGATATTTTAAACCACCTTTATTAACAAATATATCTTTATATGTTGGCGTACGTCGTATAAGCATATCAATTATTTGTAATGAATATGTTAAACGAAATGGATCAGAACGTTGTAAACAATTTGCCCATTGTTCAGTATTATCTTCATTATCATTAAATTCACTTAATTGTGATAAATTTTGAAATATACCACTATGTGTTGGAATAAGTAAAAGTATATCCCATAAACGACTAACAGCCAAACGTGCTTCAGTATGCTAAAATAATTATATAGAATATAGGAAGTTAGTTTAAAATCATATATCTTTTTTTTGGAAAATGATGTTAAGAAAAAGTGTTCTTAGATTTTATTCAGTATGAAAACATTTGCTATTCTTTCTGTAAAGTAGTTAATTGATTCCTGTAGAACTTGGGTTAAATGTCGTATTCCTATGACTCATGTGTTGTAAAAAGATATAGGCAAGATGGCCTCGGTTCTATCGAGACCGAAAACTAATACTCTCGCTCATATCTAGTTACAGATTTAAACAATAGATTACACTAAGAAGAGATTTTGATGCTCATAGAAAACAGTGAACTAATAGATAGAAAAGGATGTTTTTCTTCTCAAGTCTTAAAAAATGTTTGTGTTTATCTTGCATTAGAAGAAATCGAACTGATCTTCATACACAATTAATTAATCGATGGTGTAATTTATTTATTTTCTAGCTTCGATGTTATATTAGTGTTAAATTCTTATAGATCTCTACTTCGATTACTTTCACAATGCTTGAACTAAAACTGGGCTATCAATATCCTTCTATTGTTGGACACACCGTTTGACTTCATATTACTATGATTATGAATAAAATTCTTTATTGATGGCAGAGTATATCCTAGAAGCCTCAACATGATGAGTTTCGACTTAAAGTTCTGTGTATAGTAAGGAACTGCAAAGTGGGACCGGCACTAAACTTTGACTTTTACGGGACCGGGGCCGGAGCTAAAAATTTTTCATACTGGTCCCGATCAGTTTTTTATGCAATATATTTTCACGTTTATTATTTTGACATCATTAAAGATCTGTAAATTAGATATTTTTATTTGCTATTTCTATAAAAGTCTTTACTGATTACGAGTCTGTTTGCAAGAATCCGAATTTTCCAATTGCACAGATTTTTGAATACATATAAAACAACCAGCACTAAATACGTAAATTTAATTCGTTCATTCTTTGATCATTCCTTTATAAAAGTTGCTCGATTTTAGAAATGAAGCCATTGTCAAAGACCGGGACCGGGACCGGGACCGGACTGGAAAAAATTGGACCGGAACCGGGACCGGGCTCGGGACTAAAAAAAAATATTTGGTCGGAACCGGAACTAAAAAAAGCGATTTTGCAGATCCCTAGTGTATAGGTACTGGATAGTTTTGAAAGTTCCATACAAAACGAACATGTCTTTCTTGAAGAAATCAATATTTCAAAAAAGAAAAGAGTAGTTTACCATAGAAGAATACAATACTTGAATCTATTCCGAAACCAAATATCTTGATAAATACATGTCATTTTTCTTGAAACTTTCAAGACTATCTAGTGCTTATAAATAAAATTTCATTAAAACGGTTACAGGTCTGAATCCATTAAAACTTTTCTTAATCTCATCAAGACTTTATTCGCTGTCACAATATAACGTTCAACAATTGACTAAACTTTTCAAAAATACGAACAAAATTTTTTTTTTTTACTTCTGATGATGTTTCAATAAAATTTTGTAATTGTGCAAGTATTGAAAAAAATTGTTCAATATATTTTAATAATAACATCATTGGCATTTTATATGGTATATAACTTTTTAAAAGACGTTCATCAATATTATATAAATCTTTTGTACGATTTCTTGTTGATGCATTTACTAATATTGTTTGATTATCTTTTATATTACATTCACTTAATGTTTTTTCATCAATATCTCGATCAAGTTCTTGTCCATTAGCTAAAACACGTATTGATGGTAAATTTGACATATGAAGAAGATCAAATGATGATGATGATGATGATAATGTTGTTGATATCGATGCTGCTGATGAACTTGTTGAATTTAATAAAGGTAAATCATTTTTTTCAATTGTTAATAATGTTTGTGTTAAAACATTTGTCATTGGAGGTTTTAATGTACAATACCAACGTGTTAATTCTGCTCGTAAATCACCAATAAATTCATTTGGATTCATTTTTAATACATATTTTTCTGTACCACCACTTGTTATTGGTGCATTACATATTAATTTAAGCATACTTGTATCACGTTCATCTGTTAATGTTAACTGTTTTACATGTGGTTTAAGTGATGATGGTGAAAATATATTATTATTATTATTATTTGTTTGTGATATATATTGATAAAGACGTATAACATATGAATATCGACGCATAAATAATTCTAAATGTGTACGTAATAAAACTGATATACGATTAATTGTACGTAATGATGATAAATCATCGAGTGTATTTATACATTCATTTAAACAATTCATACAACGTGCTATAAATGGTTCTTCACGATCAAGTGTACCATCTTCATTTTGTATTTGATAACTATTTAATGTCTGTGCTGCTAATGTACTTACATTTTGATCTAATGCACGCATAGCAACATCACTAACATAATTTAATATTAGAAATTCAAATGTTTGAAAATCATTATATTGTTGTGTTAAATTTGTTGTTGTTGCTGATGATGATGATGCTTGTTGTTGTTGAAGTATATGTACCCAATTTGTACGACTTTGTTGAAGAATTTCTTGAATTAAATTTAATTGTTGACAACAGACATGTTCAGGTTTTTGTGTTAAAAGCTAAAGGAATAAAAAGATGTATACAAGTCTGAGTCAAATGATTTTATGATAAGACGGAAAATAACAATCAAATATTGATCATATATATTCAATAGGGGTGGTCTCATTTAGAATCCATCAGAGTAAAATAGTTCGGATCTGAGATCAATCTGACACACTGTAGTCACTTTAGATGATTACTCGGTACGTAAGCAGATAAATACACAAGTTATCATAACATGTAGACACGTTATATATATATATATATATATACAATAAAATAAATTAAGCTGTTTTAATGATCGCTGATATTTGATTGGGTTTAAACTGAGTTATTATATTGATTCTTCTGAACTGATGATCATTCGAATATGAATTCATTAAATGGCTAATCATGAATGAACTGAGAAATCATCGAATGGGATGAATTCGGAAGTTAACTATTCAATAGAGAATTTTGTTTATTGGATATTGTAAAAGAAAAACAAAATGCTTTTCATTGTCGACATAACACGATATGTAGTTTTTTTTTAATTATGAAACTTGGTCATAACTTTTACATGATATTTATGATTAATTTTGAGATGTATAGAAAAGCAATGATGTTGATGGAGGCAGTACCCAATGTACCTGGTTCCATCTTGACTCATTTGATAGAGTATATCGAGATAAGAAAAGCCAAAAAGTTTTCGATACCATAGTACACTACGGAGGAGTTAAGGACACCATCTTAAGATCAAGTTAATAGTCATTAGATACTCCTGTATGTTTCAATAAAAACGAATATGTCTTTCTCGAAATAATTTATTTTCAAGTAAAATGCATTATTATGTCGTCTTACAATCAACAACTGCGTTTTTCGAAAATCAAACACCTAGAGAAAGTTATGTTCATTTTTAATGAAACTTTCGAGGTCATCCTAATAGTAATGAAATCTGTCTATAGGCAAAAATCCAGGTCAAAATTCTTTGTTTTGTTTTTTTTTTTGGAAATACTTGGTTCTAAGTAAATTGCCCTTAACTCCTCAGCAGTGTGCTATACACTCGAATTTTATCACGCTTTTTCTTATCTCAATATATTCAATCTAATGAATCAAAACGGAAGTGGACATCTCGAGTAGCTCTCTCATTAGTACAGATAAACTATGAAAAATGATTTATGTGTTAGTTTCTATCATGTTTATTTAAATCTGTTCTGCTCTACATATCTCAAGCAACTCATTTTTCGATGATCTATATATTCTTGCATGGCAAGGTAGTTTGCTTTAATTGTTTTCGTTCTTCATAGGTTATTTTTTAAATAACACTATGTCCTTTTACGTCCTATCATAGGTAAAAGGTTAAGTAAACCACAATATATATCAAGTCTCTGCTTAAATAGTAGAAAAATGAAAATCATCTATTGAATATGAAATTAATTTTGAGTATTACTAAATATAGACACAATCAATCATGTAATTTCCAAAAGGATATATTCAAAGAACTGACAATAGTAGAACAAAATTATATTTTTCGAGCTTTGTTGATGAATGTTTTGATAAATAAAAAAAAAACTGTATGTTAATACCTTTTCTGTAAGTAAATGTTTAAATGTATCTAATGAAAGTGCATGTCCACCATCACGATTTTTCAGTTGACTTAATAACCAATTATAAAGTTCTTCACGGTTAGTTCCTGTTGTACCGGTCATTGTTGTTAAACAATCCCATAATCTATCAGCTTGATGTTGTGTTAAATCTATTTACATTAAAAAAAAAACAATTATTCAAATGACAAAAAAATCTTGTGTTGTGTGTTTTTTTTTGTTACTCACTAAATTCTTTTGGTGATGCTGATATTGAAAAAATAAATGATAAAAATTGAAAACGTACTGTTATTTCATTATGTATAGATATTAATGATGTATTTGTTTGTAAACGTTTTGTTAATTGTTCTAAATCATTAAAAAATGCATTTAATACATGATATTTTTCTTCAAATAATAAAAATATATTTGTATTAGCACGTTGTTGATGTTGTTGAAATATTAAAAATAATTTAGGTAATAAACGTAATGATATTAAACTTGATGTTGATTTTTTTAAATTATCTAAACATGCTTGTATAAAATGTAATAATATACGTTTATCTTCAATTGAACCAAGTACTTGACTAAATAAACGTTCAGTTTCATTAAGTAAATTATCTGGTAAATGAGATGAATTATTTATTGGTTGATCTTGTAATAAATCCCATAGAAGTGTTTGACCAGGTAAAGATAAATTTGATATATTTATTTCATCTTCGTCAATATTACCAGCTGTACTTGAACCATTTGTTGATTCAGTTGATGATGTTGTTGATGATGATGATGATGTATGATTACTACCAAGATTTGTTTCATTATCTTGCCGTTTTCGAGTTTGTTGATCAGTTGGTGTTGATGATGTTATATCAGATAATTGATGATTTATACGCATACGACGTGCTGATGTTGGTTGTTGTTCAGATTCACTCATATCTTCAAAATCAGCCATATTTTTTGCTGAACCTGTTCCACTAAGTACATCAGATACTGATGAATTAAAATCACCTTCTTCTTCTTCTTCTTCTTCATCATCATCGTCATCGTCATCACCATCATCAATATTAGGACGAGGACTAGAAAGAATAAATTAAATATTTTCTTCATAGGAAAACATTTGAAATGTTCGAAAAAAAAACAATTCTTTGATGAAATTAGTATTGTATAGAGAGGAAAGACAGTTGATATTTGCAAGTGAATCATTCAAATTTGTTACCTTAGATGTTCCCTGTCACAAAATAATTCGTATTTTATAAACGACAGGCGTTAAAATCAAATGTACACGACCATTGTTATATCCATAAAAAATGCGTCTACTCCTCTCTTATTCAGTACATATTATAAAATTTTTGATGACCAAACATAGTCTACTCGAATTAGTTTATCTCGTTTTGTTTGCGAAATATCCGAGTAATAAAAAATTCATTTCAAACAAACAATATGAAAAATAAAATATGTTAAATTAATCCAATCATGTTTGAACTAGTTCTCTATGTTTTTACCGTTTTTTCTTCTGTCCAATAGTATCTCTACAATCATAAATTTCTGTTTCCATTTCTGATGGAAGTGAACCAGCTTGTGATGCATCTTCAGCACTTTCTGGTGAACAAATCTAAATATAAGAAAAATTCAATAATATTTTATTTTCAAAATATTAATAATAATTTTACTTTTTCTTGATATTTTTTTCTAGATGAATTTATTTCATGATCTGTATTATTTTCTTCATCATTTTGATGTTGACGATTTTCTTTAACAATTTGTTGTTGTTGTTGTGGTTGTTGTTGTTTATTTTTACGATTAATTTGTTGTTTTAAAGATGATTGTACAACAGTTGGTAAAACCATTCCACGAAGATCTTCTTCAAATATTTCATTTTGATCATCATCATCGTCATCAATATCCATTTGATCATCAGGTAGAACAAGTGTTTTCGGATTATTTATAATAAAACCTGAACCTGATGTTGGACGTTTTGTTGGTGTTGATAAATCTTCAGGTTTATACATCTATATGAAAGAAATCGTTGTTTTTGTTTTTTGTCTTTTTTGAATAAGGAATTTAAGTCTTTCATTACCTGACTTAAATTTTGATTCATATTTCCCATTGTTTCATCATCATCCGATTCTTCTTGATTAGCCGATGTTCCATGTTGAAATCGTTCACGATGTTGCTAAAAAGAAAAGTAGTATTTTTCTTTAGTTTTCAAAATTTAAGTTAATGTTTTTACCATTAATACTTCTCGTGAAATTAAATGTGTTTCATTATCTGATTCATCATCATCTTCTTCATCATTACTTGATGTTGGTTCAGCTAAAAATATTGAAACAAAAATAAACATAAGAAAATTTCTTTTAATAGTTAAACCTGTTCGATTGAATGGTGTTGTTCGTCGTACAGCTGCTGTTGTATTACGTAATTGTTCATCATTATTATCATCATCATCTTCATCGTCTTCATCATCACTCCAATCATCACCAGGAGCATTTGTATTTGTTGTATCATCAGATTTTTTTTCTGACTGTAGAACATAACCAGATGATGGATTTGATTTAAGAATATTTTGTGATGGAAATTCTTTACATTTATTAGCCATTAATTTAAGAGCATTTTGATCAGTTAAGACTTGTTGTGGAGGTGAACCAACAACAATAACTTCTTCAGCTGAATCTTCATCAATAGGACCGGCTTTAACTGATTGTTGTTGCTGTTGCTGTTGTTGTTGTTGCTGTTGTTGTTGTTGTAAGGGTTGTTTTTTAACAGCAATTGGACGTGGCATTGTTGGAGGAGATGAAGGAGATGTTTGACGAATTAAGTGAGTATTTTTCTGTTGTATTCGTGCTAAAATCAAATATTCAAATGACTAAATTCATAAAAGCATACTAATGGATTGAACGAAACACTTTTTCATGAGGAAATCAATTCGACTAATGATCTCCATTTGAGCTCATAGTGTGGAAAAAACTTGAAAGAGTTCGTACGATAAGACTGTTATTTTCGTGTTAAGGTCATTTTATTGAACTTTCAGCTTAGTGCATAATACCACGAGAAAAATCGAAACGATTCATCAAAATTTCTCTATTGAGGATATATATGAGTTTTGGCCGAATAAATCAATTAAGATCTTCATGAAGAACTCCTATAAAATTTATCTAATATGAATTGAATCTTATACTAATTTCACTAAGTGCACTATCACCTTAACAAAATCTTAGGTTCAGTTATTCAAAAAAATGATTAATGAAAATTACTAAATAATATTCATAACAATCCTAAATTAAGGATTGGCTCATACACAAAAAAATAACTCAGAACAGTGCCTATTTCTAATAAGATGTAGTATTATACTAATGCTCCGTTTTCGTTTAAAAAATAAATCATTGAAAAACAAAATTAACCTCGATGTCGAATCATTGCAACATTTTTTGTTCTATCAATTCTTTTTAATGGTGATAATTGTTGTCGTTTTAAAGTTTTTTGTTTTCGTAAAATATTTTGCATATTTAATGAATTTCGTTGACGAAATTTTTGTTTCATTGTTAATTCTTGTTGTTTTTTATTATGTATAAGTGTATTTGATGAACGTATTAATTGACTCCAGTAAGATTTTGTTAATATACTTATTAATGTTAATGTTGATTCAGTATATTGTGTACGATCACTACGTCCAATTAATTGTAATAAATGATTAAGTAAATGTATATTTAAATTTTTTTGTCCTAAATTCATTAATAAATCTAATATATGTCGACTACAATGTGTTAATGATACACATGACCATATTAAATCAATATGTTCAACAGTTAAACGATTATTTGATGCTAAAAAAATTAATATAGTTAAACATTGTTTAAGTAATTCTGTATGTAAATTAGGTCCAAATAAATAATCAATTATTTTATTTTCAATAATCCAATTAGCTAATTTACGTTCATGATGATTATGTGATGAATATTCATCATTATCATCAGTTGAACTTGTTGATGATGATGCATCATTAGTTAATTTTTGTGTTGTATCATCTTCACCATCTGATTCACTAACAGTAAATATTTCTTGTGTTGTATTTGGATGAGAACAACATGATGCTGCTGCAGCAGCTGCTGCCATTGATTGATGACGACGATATTGTGTATAATCAAGACATTGTTGTATTTGATTTGTTATATGTGATAAACCAGTTAAACGTATTGTTAATGTTGAACATGTTAAATATTTTAATGCTAATGTTAACATTAAACGATCAAAATGATAACGTTGAAATTGTATTGTATGATGATGTTTAGTATTATATGGTGATAAAACATTTGTTGATGATGTTGAACGTTGTCGAAATGTTGTTGTTAAAAATAAATCTTTTAATGATGCATATAATAAATCATTCGTATTTTTTTGTCCACATAAACGTAATTCATTATCAGATAATAAACACATATAACGTATTGCATGTGGACGAATTGGTAATAGAAAATTTTTTATAATATCTATATAAATAGAAAAGTTTCAGTCATATTAATAATGTAAATGAAGAATCTTTTTGACAATTATCAGAACATAACTGTCTCGTATTTTAATACATGCTTCTGTTACATTGCGGTAGTCGTAATGGAGCGCATGTTGTGCTATAGAAGAACACTGAACAAATGATTTCACGTTGCTTATTGAATAAAAGAAAACATAGAAGCGTACGAAGATGGATAAGAGCATAGGATAGCTCTGTTGATCTATGTTGTTCAACATTGTCAAGAAAGGCTTGATGAATACAACAAAATTTGAAAGAAACCGAAAAATTTCAAACATTATTGTAGACACAAGTTATGAAATATAGTCTGAAGATTGCTTCTGCGTTTAGCAGTGATACCTAGAATTACGTTTATATACATATATTCTGATCAGATTGTTGTATTTTTTTAATTTAGTCAATAGCTGCATCAGGAAGAAAAGCTTGATCCTTGTGAGGAAAATTTCTCAACTGATACATTGTATTTGAGAAAAGACTGCGTACATCTTTAAATAAATGCCGTAGTATCTCTCAGAAAAAAATGCTTTTCGAATTTTAACTTGAAACTTTGCATACAGACAATACTTAACAAGAATAGTGTCTTTTGATATTTGAAGATCATTTCGTTGTTTCTATCTGAAGATACAACTATAGTACAAGCGTGTCAATGACATCACTGATATATATCAACGTTTGTCTTCGTGCAAAGTTGCAAATCAAAGTTCGAAAATCAATTTTTCCTCTGAGTATACAGATATGTATTATTTTCTTTGGTTCTTATTTTTGTCATTTTCAGGTATTTTTCCTCACGTTTATGTTTTCTTCCAACTATATTTACGTTTTTCCTAATTCATTAGTTTATGAACTGTACATGATACAAATATTCTGGATTTAACAGTGATTAATTATTTGGAAGATTTCTTTTGTTACTTCAATGAGAATCTCAAACAATTTGTTTGATTTCATGTTCAAATATTTACCTATATTTAAATGATGACGTAAATTAGTCAAAATAACAAATAATGCATGTGCTATTGATAATGGTAACATTCGAGTATTTTTAGCTGATTCAAATACTTGTCGTATAACAATTAAACCACGATTTTCACAAAATGAACATATATGTCTATATAAATAAAGTGATACATGATGAGAATCATTATTTCCATTGGTATGATTTGATGATAAATTGAAATGACAATATGATGATAAAAATGTTTTAAAATCAGCTGATGCATGTTGCATTTGATAATAAGCAACATGATGTGCTAATGATGGATTACGATGTGCAGCTGAATATATTGGTAAATTAAGTGTAAAACAACGAGCTACACATAATAATAAACGTTCTTTTTCTTCTAATGTCCATTGACGATATTGACGTTGTTGTTCTTGATCTGTTGTTGTTAATATACTACATATTTGTGTTGATGTATCTGATTCATTTAATTGATTTGAATAATCTTCATCATTTAAATTATCAGATACTGTAAATATTTGTAATAAATTTATTATATATAATAATAACCATTCAACAAGAGAGGAAAAACGTTCTATTGTTGTTGCATCACGACATAAACATGCACATCGACTAAAAGAATGCATATTGAGACAAACAAATACAAAGTTTCTTGATAGGTTTTTTGAAAAACCAAAATTTTTGGAAGTTTGCATAGGACTTTAAAATCTGAATATATCATTTTGTTTAATCTTCTTTTTTCAAAAATCTTTACAAAAAAATAATAGTTTCTATTAAAAGTTATTCGTAAGTAAAAAAAATTGCCCGATGAACTTTGAGTTACTCTTTACTTAAAAATAACAAGCTACCACACCGTTTTTAAACTAAGTTCTATCACTTTCTGAACATGCTTGAATATACTAACTAATTGATCTTCGCTAGTGCGTCATGTTATATAATCAGAGCAGATAAAAACGAAGATACAAAGAATAACATGATCCATGTCAAAGCTAGGATTGGTTCGTGATGTGCCTTCTCTATAACATCTTGACCTCTGGTATGAAAGGTGAAATTAATAAGGTCATTTTATTGGTTGTCGTCCGCCGTTGCAAAATGACCTTTTCCAATGCTTTCACTCTATAGACATTTACTTGAAGAAAATATGCAAATAGTTCTTAAAATTACAAGTAGCTGATGTACTTGAACATAACATAGTCTTGTTTCAAATAACAGAGCTATAATGAAAATATCTGAATTTTACTCAAAGTACTTGTCCTCACTCTGATTCATGTAAAGATAACGCAGCTGTCTACGCTATCATATCCAGAATTGATATTAACACTATAAATTTTTCTGGATAAACTACCGATTTGGAGTAATGGTATATAACTCTCATCGTATTGCATAAGTTTCTTATCAGCAGGATAAATAACTTGTACTACTGGTTGGAAACAGTGCATGTATAATGTATAGTACTTATGTAATAACGTATGCATCGTAATTCAATGTCAAAAAATATATCTCAATTTTTCTAATCTAATTGAATTCTTCGTCTCAATGTATAACTAAATTGTATCCTCTAGGTTTTTATTCAAATAATATCAAAATCATTTGTTTCTATATAAGAGAAACTCTGTTATGATTGATAACCTACGTTTGAGGCCAATTACTAACAAATGAAACAAACGTGCAAATATCATCCTTTTGGAGATCAATTGCTTCAATTAATTCCAATGATGAATCTACATTTAAAAATAGAATTATTTCTAATTAATAAAAAAGTAATTATTTATATTTACATTTCTCCAATATTGGTAACAATGTACTACAAAGAGCACATGGTGGTTGCATTGATATTTATCTATAAAATAATGAAAAATTATATACACATGTATTATAAGAATATTCTAGAAATAAAATATGAAGACAATCGATAATTTTCCATCTCGAATTTATTTCTTGTCATATTCCAAGTCAAACATTTATATTAATAAATTTAGATAAATTCAAAAAAAATTTTTTTGAATAAAAAAAGAAAAACTAAAATAAGATACTTCGATTTTATATAATTGTCTTAAAGTTGACAATATTTGTTTGTCGAACACACAAAGAAACTCAGAGTTGAACAACGTTATCTGAGAAAACGGTAAACTATATACCACGAATATAAATTATTCATTTGTTAATTATTAACCATTGAAATTTCAAATTTTAGTGAGGGACGATTGTATTTTATGAAATAATTTATTTGTTTATATCGAAACAAAATTTTATGCGTTTTTCTTTATGACTTAATTTTTTCCATAAATAAAATATCGACAAAAATATATATTATTGAATACAATTAGCGACATCTATAAGCGCGACTTAAATGAGGATTTCATATAATTTTTCATTATTTATCAGAAAAGATCTTTTTAAAATGATGATTAGTACACATCTATCATCACACTCATTTCAATCAATGATAAATGATGAAACTTTATGTGATGATTTAACAACATTAAATCAAAATTCATCATCATCAATTTTATATCGTACATTAAATATTCATTGTATTAGGCAAGAATATATATTTCGAAGTAAATTTTGTTCTGTTTTTTTTTCTTGAAAAAAGTTTTGATTTATTTTAAATTTTTTTGTTCATTTTTGTAATTAAGAAGAAAATTCTTCTCAATTAAATAAAACAGAATTAATTGACGAAGAAAAATTAATGTATGAAAATACCAAAAATGAACAAGATTACTCCGAATCATTGAAAAATCTTATTAATTTAACACCAAGAAATATTACAATTATCGAATTAATTACATCAGAACAACGATTCGTAAATGATATGAAAAATATTTTAAAAGTAATCTATCATCTACTTCAAAATGTGTGCGGTCTATCGTAATCTTTTTTTTCTTTCATAATCATTTTAATTCTGACCTTGTTCATAGATAATCATTATTTGAGCTTTTAGTTTTCGAGTGTCTCTTCAATGTTTCCAACATCAGTTCGTATACGGAAAAAATAATCTTTCGCTAAGCCGACAAGAAAATTGACTTTTCAAAATCTATTTAATATAAAGTATAGCAAGTTACTTTTCTAGAGCATGTTTTTATGCTTATTCATGTGCGTTTACTTTCAAATCGATCGATAAAATATAAATTTTACTCATATGTATAAGATGGACCTCAGTGTGGTACAGAACAAACCAAAATAATAAGTGCCATTTCTCCAAAGCGGTAAACAACTCACTGAAATTTGAGTCTATACTACAGTATATGCTTACTAATCGAATGACGATACATCGACCTTTTTGTGACTGGAATGTTCTGAAACTTTCGTTCATAGGAGTGTTCTTTTCATAACATATTAAATCTTCAAAAATCACTCATATTTCATAAAAGATTCAGAAACTCTCGTGTTCTTCAGAAATATAGTATTTTCTGACAGAAATATTTCTTTGAGATGGACTTTTTTGGAACAATCTTAATCACAAGCAGGCCTTAGTAAATTGTTTGAAACTTTGGAGAAAAATCACTTATCCTTTTGGGATCTGTCACATCACACTGAGCTCTACTTTATGCAGAAAGTTTGCTCAAAACTGAACCATTGACAAGCCAATGATCTTTAGTGATATATAGTGTGTAGAACTTGAATAACCAAAATCATTGTGAACTAAAAGTAAGACAATAGATCGGTCTGAACAGACCATTGATATATGAAGAAGATCAATTGCTTATGTATAAGATTATTTTATCAATCGCTCTTTTGAAACTGCTATGAAGAATAAATATTCAAAGGGAACTTCAAAACGATAGAGAACACTTTTTGAATTCAAAAAGATTTTTAATAGTAATTCTAAAAAATTGATTTCATCCGAAAACTATTATTACATTGAAACTGGATTGTTGTAGGAAAACATTTGTCATTTGCATTGTTTGAACTTGAAGCATTAAATCGTAAATATTAATATTTGTTAGCTTGTAATAAATAATAATTGATTGAAACAAACAAAAAAAGCGGAATGCATTTCGGAAACTTTGAGGAAAATGATATCATTTCATAGTGAGCCTAAACTAACTGGGATAAGATCTCAGATTATTTAACATATGTATGTACAAGATGATATAGACAACACTATCCATGTATCCACACAATAGGTTTTATGATGATAATGGGAGTTTGAACAATGCCGCAGTCAATGAGCATAGAGAGAACAAAATAATATGAGTTCAAAAAATTCATTTACTTTACATTTTATTTATTAGATGCTAGTAAATAAAACTTTTATGATGTGTCTCTCATACTGAATCCTGTTTAATAATATTCACATACACTAGAATACTTTGCTTTTTTTTGTTTGCAGGATATCGAACCGAAATGCTTGCCTAATTTTTTTTGTTCCTTCGATCTTAATGAGCTTTTTCCGAGCTATTTGCAACCACATCCAATCGAAATTCTATTTGACTCTTTTGATATTTCATTTACCAATATAATAAAATAAAGAGATTTCTACCGAATTTTTTAGACATATATAACACCAATGTTGGAAAGTAATATTTTATCATCATCTCATATTGATGCACTTTTTCTTAATTGGCCAAGTTTAACACGTACTCATGAAAAAATTGCTAAGTAAGACTAACTGTCATACTTTTATTTTATAGTTTTACAAACTAATTTATATAGTGCATTATTAACTTCTTTGAAAACTGAAGGCGAGCAAATATCTATTGGACGAATTTTATGTGAATTTGTAAGTGAAATCAAATTTTTTATTTTTATTCTGTGAAACACGGTCTAAAAGGTTTGCTTCCTCTCTCTCACAGGACATGATAGATATTGTTGATATACAATGCAGAGTTGTAACCGTTAAAGAATTCTTCCAGTTCATAAAAAACTTTTTAAGAGCGACAAAAACCGATCGGTTTGTTGGATCATCATTAATCGGTAACTGGAAGGAACTTCAAAAAACATTCATTTTCATTTTTGTTGTACTCAAGTTTTTACGAATCTCTAAGGACAAATATTGCACTATACTTCTTTGTATCTGTTATATTTTCAAAACTGATTACATGATATTTTTATATATAGCGCGCAAAAGAGAGTAACTTAACTTTTTCATACTACCCTAAAGTTTCTCTCCTAACGACGATTCAAATCTATATTTAGTCTTTACCAAAATATATGATAAAAATGTAGCTCAAGTAATACAATTTTGATTCTCAAGAAAATGAAAAATACTTCGATCAAAGAAATAAGAAAATGTGACTGAACAGAATACAACAAAAATTATGTCGTAGTTCCTTCAACAACACTATTTGATTATTGTTATAAGAATAAGCAAACTTGCTCTCAACAAATTTTATTAGAGAAATATAGCATCTCAATAAAGTATGTTCCAACTGATTACAGTTCAGAGACCATTACAGACCGTATATCAAAGACATTTGATTATACCATATGAACTGCTTTCTTATTGCATGTCTGTAGAATTAAGTAAGAGAATGTGGAAGAAAAGTGTTCGAAAATAGATGGAATTAAAGAATCTCTATATGATAAGAAACATCGTGTTTCACATTTAAATCCTACAGGAATTGTGTTATAATATCTTTTTTTCTTAAATAGATTCCTCAGTTAGTTACTGAATATGAAATTTATTTTCGTTTTCATCCAACTGCAATGAAATGTTTTCGTGAACACTTTAATATATCTTCAAAATTTCGTGCTTTTATGCAGGTTATATTAATATTTAATTATTTCTTATCATCAATCTAGATTTTGTTTATTTACTTTTTTTTTGTTTCTATTAGAAAACAAAACAACAAAGTTACGGAATAGGTACACTAGGTGATGCAAATATTTTAACATTACCATTACAACGTATAGCTAAATATCCATTTATGATTTATCAAGTATTAATAATTAATATAAAAGAAAATTAAACTTATTTTATATTTTAATAGATTTTAAAAAATACATCAAATAATTATCATGATTATAATCAATTACATAATTCATTAAAAAAAGCAAATGAATTACGTGAAACAATAAATAATGCTATTGATGAAGAAATAAATCGAACAAAATTTGAATGGTTACAAAAACATGTTGATTGTACAAAAATTAATGAAGTCGAACTTAAAAAAACAAAAATTTTTCATTTTTAAAGTTTTTTTTTTTTTTCTTCTATTCTTTTTAGACAATCATATTTAATTCATTAACTCATTTTGGTGAACAGAGAAAATTATTACATTATAGTCATATAAGATTGGTATAAATTATTTTTTCATTAGCAAATTTTTTTCTGATTTATTTAGTTTTCATTATAGTCAAAATCAACAAATAATCTTTTATATGCAATGTTATTTAATGATTTTTTACTTTTAACTCGTATAAAACGACCATTAATAACAAAAATTCTTCAAATTATTAATCGTACGACATATAATCATCGACAACAACAAAATCAATATATTTATAGACCATCAATAAAGCAAACAAATATCGATTGGTTTGATTCATCTGAAGCTGATCATCTTTATTTAATTGTTTATAAAAAAGTAAATCTTTATTAAAATACAACGAGAAGAAAAATAAATACGAAGAATTCTTTCTTTTTATGTATTTAGCCTATCATGTTACATGACATACGCAATGTTGGAATAGTAGAAAATAATTCATTAGCTTTTCAATTTGATTATCATGGTCATCAAATGGTTTTCTTTACAAATAATATCAATGAAAGGTAAATAATATTTCAATCATTCATTCATTCATTCATTTTCTTTCTTATATTTCTTGCGGATCGAGATTCAAGCTTGTTTAGTACCTTCTTTCATTAAATTCAATCTTGTACTACGATTTCCACATCATTACATCAAAGTTTTGAACGTTTGTCATAGAAGTGCTCGATATATTTTCGTCAAGTTATTTGTGAGCATCCAACTGATCTTCTCTTAGTTTCAGCTCATTTCCAGTACGCAACGTTACGTTTCATGTACTGATCTTCACTTGACATTGTCATTGTTGATTCTAATTAATCTTGCTACTAAATTTGCTATTACAGCATCGTGCCATTATCTCCATGTTACTAGGATAGGTGGCGAGGCCGGTAATAGGTGTTTTGCTCTGGTTCTTTATCAGTATCCATAACTTGTTCGGATTTAGTCCGATCGAACGGAATTTTTGTATCCCATGGCTAGTGCACCCTATACATGTCTCAAACAAATCGTCTGAAAATGTATACCGTAGAGCCTATCAGATCCATAGTTTTCGAGCCAGGACCCAGGTCTGGAACCAACCCAACCAGCTCTACTTCAAGAACATGTCTCGATCCCTCACGTTCAGGCAAGAGACGAAGATTGTTTGGTTTGTATATCATGATGGCTTTGGACAGACCCGTTAGTGTAACTCAGAAAACATTGCTAGGAGGTTGATTTATCTTGTCTTCCTAATGTTTCAATTAAGTTTGAATTTATTGAACTTTTTTTTTTTTTATTTAGACTTTTATGGATAAAAAATATTAATGATGCAATACATATTTGTCGTCGACAACGTTTAATTACTTCAATGCTCCGTGCACCAGAATCAAGTAAATTATTATTGTTTAATTTATATGCTTTTGATTGGCATGTTTAGATTTGAATTCGACGGCTCATCAACCGATGGGAAAAATATTTATTCGAGAAATTAATGCGACTGATTTACCATTAATATCATTACAAAAGAATGGTTAGTTTGGAAAATATGATCGAATCTTGCTAAGTAAAGCTTTTGGTGGAATGATATCCTTTGTTTGAGCTCATAATTAGAAATCATATTTTACATGAAAACTCTAAAACAGTTCGTGTCTAGTTGTGTTCATTTTATTGAATTTTTTGTACGTTGGGAGATACTACGAAAAAACTGCAATAAAGAATTTCTGTCTGAAGTTTTTTTTTGTCCTACAACAGATCTCATGGTGTTTATTATATCCTGAAACTTAATAGAAACTCATCTGTTTGAGCTGAAACTTCCAGAATATAATAAGTGTCATGAGATTTATTCTTGGAAGAATTTTCCAATACAACACTTTATTGCTATTGTTTTTTTTTAAATGTCTTATAAAATGCTGAAAATTTAATAGAATGACTAACTCAAGAAGAAAGACTCAAAGACACAAACAGTTTTAGAATTTTCATCTGAACTATGAGGTCAAGCTGATTGCGTCAACTCGTACTTCTAAGTAGATATTTAAAATGTCTGAAATCATTTCGCGAATTGATTTGAAAAAGAAAAATCTGAATAATGAACTACTATAGTAAACAGTTTTTTGAAGACAAGATACTAGAATTTTTTTTTGTTTCAATCTATGAGTGATTCATGATCTACTCTCTCAGGAGTGCGTCGAGTGGGTGAGGTAGAGTCAACCCTCAATCTCGGTAAATTTCGTTTTTTTTTCGTTTGATGGTTTAGAAAATGTTCTTCCTTTTTAGGTATTACCTTCCTCATAAATCATCCATCCTCTTCTGAATTTGACTACTTCGAGACACTCCTATGTAGCAGTTAGCTGAATGATTGAATTGAGTATCTTGAATCATACTTGTTGGATCACTGATCTAGACTGCAGCAACAAAAGATAGGAAATAGCTTTCTGCAACCAATTTCAATGATAAAGACCATGGGAGAGAGACAAAAGAAAGAAAAAAAAATGATGAAATGAGCTATTTATATGTCAACTTGATCACTTGACTCAGACATAAATAGAAAGATTTTAATGGATTATATCGTGATGACATATCCATTAAACAAACTCTTAGAAATATAAGTGACTTCATGACTTTAACTCAAGGATTACAACGTATGGCTCAGAAGACAAAATGTTACTTCCAAATTCTGTCGATGGATCAAGTTTGAGATTATCTAAACGGACTACTTAATTCCCGAAATTTGGTTATGACTAATCCTTCAAGGCTCCGTACTATCATGATTATTGAAATTTCTCTTATGAACATTATTCTATGAACATCTTCATAAATACTTAACTAGAGTTGAAATCAAATGATGATTTTTTTTGTTATTCATTTCGATCTCGAAGCGATATATAAAAATTACAAACAGATTTTTGATTGGTCTTATACTTCTATTTTCGATTGAAAATAAAAAGAATAATATATTTAGGTCATAATCCGTATTGTATAATCGAAATGAATGAATATCAACGTCAAACAACACCTGTTCTTTGTGATACATTGAATTTACAATGGAATGTTTTATTTCGATTTTTTATTTGTGATATAAATAATGATATTATTAAATGTTCTATCTATAATCGATCTAAATTTACAAAAGATCGTAAGATTATTAACATTGATTTGAAATCTTTTTTGTTTTATTATTCAATTATTCTTAGGTCTTCTTGGTTCAATTGAAATTCCTTTAAGATTATTAATTAAACAAGGCATTCAACAAGAAGATTCATCATCAATTTATTCATTAGAAAAAAATAAAATTTCTGAAATGTCATCATCAAATTGGAAGATGCGCACATTTTATCTTGAACATTCATCAAATAATTCACAATTATCTATTAAATATATTGTTTATTTGAATGAATAATACTATTACAAAGAAAAAAACTGTTTCTTTTATCCGTTTATTGTTGTGCTCGTGTGAAACATTGTCTTATTATTTTTTTTTTGTTTTGCTATTAATTATTTTTTTTTTGGGTGTTTTATTTCTTTATCATTTCATTGTTGTGCCTGATTTTTCTTTTAACTTCTAGTTAGTACAATTGCGTTCGTATAACAGAAAAACATAAATGAAAATTAAATTCTTTGGTTCTTTATCTATAGCCATATATGTGCTTGATTTATTGTTATTATAGTTCAACATTTTATGTAAAACAAAAATACAAATTTTTGTATATGATTCTTAGGAATCGTTTATAAAATTATAGAAAAAAATTAATTTACAAATTCAAAACTAGATATCTTTTTTTAGCACTTAATCATAGTTACAATTTCTTTTGTATGCATTTAATTCAGGATCTATTAGCATTGATTATAATAATTTTCTAAGAAAAAGTCAAGACATAAACATCAAGGAACGGAAGGCGAAGGAGATGCAAAAAAAAATTCAAGAAAAAAGAAAATATGTGAGTATCTAGATGTGTTGGTGCATGAATGCGTTGAATCACGCAATGCTGTGAACACAGCTATATATATCTGACGATGATCACGCTATATATATAATTAGAAAATTATCGAACGTAAGTCATGCTATATTGAAGATAATGTATCATGAGATCAAGAGTACTCAATGATAACCGAGTCAGCGAGGGTTATCTCGATAATAATATAAACTGATTGGATTTTTAGCATAGATAACAGTTCAACTGTATTTCGATTTGTATGACACATCTATCGGTACGATAAATTATTAATCTGTTTGTTCTAGTATAATTTAGAGTATCACATAGGATATAAATTTCTAAAAGCTTTTATAAAGTTAATATGTAATAATATATTTAACGAAAGTAAATTGAATATTATTTTATATAAAATTTATAAAATATTCTTATCGTATTTCTTCACAAAAGGCTTTTCAATGGTTGTAATGATTTACTAATAAAATTAAAAAAAAAGAGATATTCACTTTGTTGTTTAAAAATAAACCGAAAAGACAAAGAACTTTTTAGAACGAGTTTCCGTCTGTATATAATATGGTTCCTGACATGTGAAAATGGGAAATCATTCGATAGAATAACTTCTTTTGTTTTCTATCTTATCATGTCATTTATAAAATAATGAAGAGAAAAAGATTTCAAAGCTATCATTAAAAAATACGACTCTATAATTTTGATCGAATGCCATGTTTAAATAAATTTTAGACAAAGTTTCAAATGAACTCTATTTATATTTGCATAGACTGAAAATCATACCATTTAATAATATAAACAAAAGTATAAAAACGACTCAAACTCAAAATCTATCATATTCATTTATATCATTTTTATAAAATCAAGTCCTATTTAGATTATCTCCCATACTCTTCTAAAATGATAAAAAAAGACAACTTCCAATACTTCTTTGTTCATTGTCGTCAATAAATAATGTTTAGCCATTTTATTTTCAATTACATTACAGATGCAGATCATCACTTTATTTAAATATCATTCAAAGAATTGCTAATAACGAAAAAATCTATAACTTTTGTTTTATACCCCAAGGATTTTATTGTACACGGAAATCTCGATAAATATATTATATTTTCTTATTCATGGGCACACAATACATCGAGATTTTTTCTCAAGCGTAAAAAATATTCTTGTCAATTCAATTTAGTTCTTTTGTTTTATTTCTTTTAAAAAAGAAGAGACCAAGTCTGTCAAGTTCAATTAAATAAATGAGAACATTTTCTTTTTGTTCGTCTATTTTTAGCATTAAATGGGTTTTTTTACATTTTACCCAAAATTATTCTATAGACTAGAGGGTCTCTTCAGTCAATCATAATTTGACAATTTTCTTTTTTGAAAGTATATATAATATATCTTACGGGCTCTTCGTCATTAAGCATGAGAGAAAACGAACGCAAAATACAAGTTCAATCTAGGTTATAATAACAAATTGAAATAAGCGTAATAGTCATCTAGGATAATTATATTTTAGAATAAAGAACTTTTTTCAAATTTATTTTGAAATACATCAATAATAATTATATATACAAATATTATTTGTTCCTTTTTTATTTCTTTTAAGAAGATTCATGTCCAGTAGTACGATCAGTTACAGGTGCTGATGGAAATGATATCATTGAACTAAAATATGTTTTTAATTTACTATGTCGAAATGATGTTGATACAGTTCGATTAATAGATCGATAAAAATGTGTATTTATTAATAAACAAAATAAATGAAGAATACTTGAGATTGTTGATTTTACTTTTGTATCACTGGTTTTCAGAAGCCACAAAGCAACTATATATGATTCATAATGAATTAATATCGTCGAAGGTTTTCAATGAATACAAAAAAAAGAACTTACTAAAAAAGGATAACGCATGAAATAAAACAAGAGAACAAAGGACAAGTTGCAATGATGTCTTGTCACCTGATCGAAGTGTTAGACCGAGCACTGTTGCCAAAACTATAAATTTCAAATTAAAGAAAAATATAAATAATTAATTATGTGACATACAAGCATAAGATGTGGCCAAATGTATGGTTGACTCAAGACTACCAGGTAAAATAACACGCAAACAAGCTGGCCAAAGTATTCCCTAAGCGTAATAAATTTTTTTTTCATTTAGAAAATTAAACCTTTTTTTTTATTTCATTACCATTACAGTAAAACAACTAAATAATGTTGCTATTAAAAATAGCCATGAGGCAAGGTTAGGTGATAATTTAAAAACTAAATTATCCGATTGTCCAAGTATTTGCCCGATTTTTGAACTACATATTGAACCTGCCGCATCACCAACACCTAACACTTTTCGAACTTTAAGTCGACTTTGTAAGTCACCGCAACTACTTTTCCTAAAAGAAAACGTTTTGAAAAACCAAAATCGATAAACTTTAACCATTAATGAATACGTTTTATAATGCGGTTTGTTTGTGATTATATGTTAAAGCATATAAATTACCTGCTATAGATTTGCATAGTTATTTAATTGTAGTTCAAAAAAATAACTTTGATGATATCACTGAAGTGTCTCAATAAAACGAAGTATAAAAAGGTAAAAAGAATGATAATTAAATCAATAATTTCTCCTTCTACTGTATTTAGTAGCAAACTAACAACAACAAATGCAATTATAAATGGGTGTAATAGTGGTATGCATCGAACTGTGTTTAAAATAAATACGAAGAAAAGAATGCTTGATGTTGTGTGTTGTTGATGGAATAGAAGAGTAGAAAAAAAAAAAAAGAAAAAGAAGAAAAAAAAAGTCAACGAGGCAAGATAGACAACTATTTCTTCTGTCGAATATAATGCTTTGCTATTAGTGTTTGTCAAAATAATTGTTTGATAGTATCTTTGATAGTCCTAGGAACTGACTCAAGAGATATAAAAGAATGGAAAAAAAAGAGATTAAAAGATTGTAACTTGCACAATATGTTATGGGTTATTATAGGCAAAGCAAAAAAAAAAGAGAATTCATCAATGTCAACAAACAGACAATTCTTGAAGCATACATACAAGCTAAATTCCGGTTTATTTGACGTTTGACCAAATATATTAGATGCTGTTGTGTGTTGTAAAGGTGTTCTTGTTGCCATGTCTTTTTTTCCCTTTCTTTCTACTTTCTTATTTCGTGCCTCTATAATATTAAGACAAGAGAACTTTTACAATAAATGATTGCATATAGGAATTAAAAAAAATGTTCTTATAATTGGACTAACTAACTCTTCTATGTCTTTTCTTATGAGATTTAAGGAAGTTGACATAAAATAACAAACTCGGAGATTATTTGCTCATGGCATACATTCAACTATAATCTAAATACTAGTAATATCAAGCATATGATACATTTATTTTTCTGACGTCAATAATCAACAAGACTTATTGTGTGTAAGGTCAAAATGGAATATAAAAAAGGAAAATGCAAATATATTTTGCATATCAAACAAATGCAAGAGAAAAAACAGAAGTATCTTCTTTTCTTTTCTTTTTTTTTTTTACTTCTTTTATGATCTTTCGAACTTGAGCTATTTTTTGCTTTCATACGAAATGAAAGTCGACAGAGAAAAAACTATTGAAATACTATATGGCATATTCTTCAATTTTACTAATAAGATCTACTTAAAAGATAATGTATATTTTTAGAACGTCATATTCAACATTCACATGGCATCTTACCTAACTTCAACAAAAAAGAATAATAATAATAATATTTTTTTAGTTTTTATATAGTATTATGATAAGACGTATATGTTGTGCTTTCGGGAATGTTTATTATGTGTATGAATGTACCGAAAAGAAAAGCAAATTTTTTTCTCCCTTCTCTATTACTTCCTATAGCCTTCAACAACATTCTAGCAGACTGATTAGATAATGTGAAATATTGCTAGCAATAGGAAAATATCCATTCTACTCTATCATGCTAACTATCTCGTTCGTAAATATGTTCGTTATTGATATAATTAAATAACAAGAAAATTTTCTTGAAGAAAGACACTTGAAAAAGTTCTGATAAACAATAACATGTGATCACAATGACGAAGTAAGAAAAATCCCTTCGACCATTTGTTTATGGTTCTAAATTAGACAATCTAATTTACCAAAAAAAAAAAAAAAAGAAGAAAGAGAAAGAAAAAATATGTAACAAAAGGAAAATAGAAGTCTCAAGAGATATAGATAATAAATTCAATAAAAGAAATGAAGTGTTCTTCAGTATTGCCATTAGAAGATTGGTTTTTCTCTTTTTGTAATAGATTTTGATTATCCATTATATGAAATCAAGATGATTTGTTAAAAACAGGAGTAAAAAATTATGAATACTATGTTAATTAATAATAGAAGTCTTGCTTTTTATCTATTTTCTTATCTATAATCTATTTGAACTAAGAAGTCTTTGAAAGATTCTCTTTTCTTTGATGGTCCATTCAAACAAGAAGATGTTTTTTCTTTAATAAACATTCTTTGATGCTAAAAATATCAAAAATGATTCGGAACGATTTATTCTTTTTTCTAGACAAATACGTTTTTACAATGGAAAAAAGGACTATCCGAGTCCACATTCATCCTTAGATTTTCATATATTAACCAAAGCGATTTATACGTTTTATTATAAGAAATAAGAATCTATATTAAAAGGTAAAGGCATAAATAAAAGGATTATTTGATTAATATAAATATACAAAAAAATAAAATAATAAGATAAGTAGACAAGCAGCAACAACTAATGAAGATACCTATTCATCGAGACTATTATTCAACAAAAAAAAATAACTATCATAATTGATTGATTTTATTATTAAATATTCCTTGTAATATTAACTTTAAATTAAATTATTTCCATTATCATCATCACAATGTTCAGCATCTAAAGCGTCATCTAATGAATCTGAATCATCACATTGTTGTTGTTCATCTTGACAATTCATTTCAGCTAATTGATTACCAATAACTTCCACTGAATCATCATCATCATCATCATCATCGTCATCATCATCATTATCAACGAGAATATCATTGTCACTAACTGATTGAATATCTGATGTTGCTGATAAAGGTATTTGTTCACCGTTTGAATTAAGATTGGTTGTTTCTGATGAAAGTTTAACTGAACTTGAACGTTTATGAGATTTTGAACGTTTTGTCCGTCGTCTTCGTTTTCGACGATGATGAACTTTTTTATTCGAAGAATTTATTGATGATGGCGATGAACCGATAGTTCCTTTATTTGGTTTACTGCTATGTGTACGACGGTGACGACGATGTCCTCTATTTGGTTGATCAGGTGAATAAAATATGGATTTTTTATCGATTTTTGTTGAACGTCGTCGACGCCATGAATGTTGAGAACAATAACTTAAAAATAAATAAATAAATTTTTTTTTCGATTTATATAATCTGATATAAAAATGATTGAAGGTGAAATTTCTTTTCTAAAAATACTAATACAATTATTGATGGACTTATGAACATAATCTAAGGATTAGAATTTATATAGAACGATTCATATTTCTATTTTATATGATCATCAGAGTTTACACTTTGAGAAATAAAACATAGTCATTTAAAAATGATCAACGTGCTTCTATATTGAAAGTTAATTAAATATATAAATATACTTTGTTAACAAAAAAATAATAACGATAATATATATTTGTATCCGTTTGTGAATTTGTAAAAGAGAACAAGATCAACTTAATTATAGAACATATAATCGATCAATAATTGAAAACACATTTGATGATATATGATCTTCAATATTATTCGTTTTCTCAAAGAAATATTTACCCACTGTACGTGAAGATGAGTTTTTCTAGAAGAAATCGAAAAACATGTCACATCATATAGTACAAGGATGTTAGCTGTTTAATATAATTATAGTAATTGAATGAGAATATTAATATAATAGTATTATTCGTCTGGACTATCAACATATCATTGCGTATTTTACAGTATTAATTCTAGTCGATGATGAGTCAGATAATGAGTAAAACTACTGAATTAGTTTTCTATCAAATTATTATGACTTCATTCTGTGTTATTGTTCATTCTATTGCGCATTTCAAAATAAAAGGCGGGTTGTCATTTTTCGAATAACTTCTGATAGGAATGAGATACAGAGATGCGGTTTTCACCATCCGAAAGAGCGATGTTTGGGTCATCGATTTGTGTAATATTCATTGGGACGAAAGATGCTTTTTCATAGAAAACATTTGATTGACATTTTTTTTGTTGTGTATTTTCATTAATTTTCACGATAATTTCTTCTCAAATTACACCAAAATGTAGCTGAAATCACCCTTTTTTCACTATAAATTTATCATCATTTTGTCGAAATCCATCTGAAAAAAGAGATCAACGTGGATAATGAAACATGTGGTAATTTTCTAGTAAAAAAAAATGGTGATGTCAGCTACATTTTGGCGTAATTTGAAAGGGATTATCGTGAAAATTAATGAAAATACACAAGAAAAAAACTGTCAATTAAATGTTTTCTATGAAAAAGCATCTTTCGTCCCAATGAATATTATACAAATCGATGGCCCAGACATCGCTCTTTCGAATGGTGAAAATTGCACCTCTGTATCTTATTTCCATCAAAAGTTATTCGAAAAATGGCAACCTGCCTTTTATTTTGAAATGCGCAATAGACGATATTAATAGGAATTTATAGCAAAATTAGAAACAATTGAAATGAGGAGTTTTTTCTTTCATTTCTAATTTTAGGTTCATCTAAAACATATTCAATTAAAAATGTATGTAACATTATTTGCTAAATTATACGGCTATTATTTTTTCCTAGATCTAATTAAAACCTTTTAAAAGGGAGCATTTTTTCCTTTTTTTGTATCAACTATCATTAACTCTTTACTTCCTGTTGACTCATTTTTGACAAAGGCATAGAACCTGCGTTGCGTCGAGATGACTATCGACAATTTTCTGGAGTCTTTAATAAGCTACGAATGCGTAAAAAAAATTAAAGCTCTCTCCACCATTCATTGCTTAAGATTGATGAGTAGAAAAAAGGTGTTCCTTCATAAAAGTGAAAAAAACTGTTTATTTATTTAAACAGGCTAATTATTTTGATGTTTTTTTTAGATTTATATACACGTACAAATAAGAACACAACCCATTTCCAGAGTTTTTTTTGAATATTTCTTGATTACAGATATGAAACCTGTATTTTTCATAATAATTAGAGACGTTTTTGATCCATTAGTAATCAGTAACATGAAAAATGATGTTTTTAGAATTATTTTGTTTAGAATATACACTCATCAAGAGTATGATCTTTGCGCTAAAAATTGTATTAAAACTAATAACCAGTCAATAAGCATTCTGTGATCATTTTAAAAACATTTCTTATCGATAAACGGTTATAAAAATAGAATGATGACGAAATTCTGAACATGAAAGAGTTGTTTTCAATCCAAAAAATAGTCATCGTTCCATATGTGTAACCATATGTGTCATCTTCGGCGAGGACTCATTTTTCAAAGAAAAAAGTCATCAATGACAAATAAGGTTCAAACTTAATATTGATAAAATAACAATTAAACTGCCAAAAATAACTCAAATTACCTATAAATTCAACTTTTAAATCATTTAAAATGAATGATTTATTTATGACACATTCTACAACGCCACACTAACGTGACTTTGTTCAAATTGAATAATATCAGTGTCATAATCAGCACCTTCATAAATTATTTTCGCAATTAACTCAAAATCAATTCTAATAGATCAACATCATAGGGTTAATTGTTGTGCTGAAAAAATGTCGGCAGAAAAAATATTGAAAAACGTTATGCCATCAATAAATGATAACTCTAAGCATCTATATTTCATTGCTGTTCTTCTTATAACTCTACTGATCTAGATTTGTAACCAGTACTAATGGTAATACGTGATATAGATTAACTAACAGAATCGAACAAAGAACTATTATACAACTAAAATTCTATTGTCATGTAGCTGTTCTGTCGGAACGAGAGTTAAGTAATACTCAATCTCCAACTATTTCATTGCAATTCAGTATCGTATAGATAATCTTGGTGAACGATATTATCACGGTGTTATAATTGCTGTGAAATATTTATATGTCTCTGTTTCGAATGTTAGGTTTATCCGATAGAATAAAACATATACCTCGCTAGCTAGAATTTTCTAAAGTACTTTTCGATCTTTTTACAGTCAACGAATAACTACATAATCTTCTATTAATATTAAATATTTTACCTTTTACAAATTCCTTTAAGCCAATGATCAATTGATTTAATAGTATAAATTTGTGAATGATAACTTTTTGATATAAATTTATAACTATCAAAAAATTGTACTTTACCATTATTCCATCGTGCTCCAATAGTTTTTTCTTCATCACCTAACATTATTTCTACATGTGTTAAATCATGTCGTTGTTTTTTCACTACAAATATAAAAATATCATTTAAATTTTTTTTTTGTTTTTATTATCAAAAACAAAACTAAAACGTCAAACTTACTCACTCTTCTCATTGTAATAAGTAGCTGATATAAAAACAAGATCACCAGGTTGAACATCAGATAAATGTGTTATTGTTTTTGGTAATGTATCAAACATATATGATTGATTCCATGGACCAATAACAAATCCAAATTCTTTTGATAAATCATACATAACACGTCGAACAAGTCCACAACAATCAAGAAATAATTTTGATTCATATTCAGGTGCTAAAAAAAAAATTTTATATTGAATATAAAATTTTCTTTATTATTTTTCGTTTTCTTACTTCCAGGTTCAAAATATTTTTTTGCATAAGGTATTCCAAGATATCGTTTTGCTTGTTCAACAAATTTTAATCTTAAACGATACATTCGTCCTGGATCAGATCGACGAATTTTCTTTTTTCGTTTTAATTCTACACGTTGTTGAAGACGTATTTCATCCTAAATAGAAACAATATATACAATACAATCAATGCTACATACACTATTTTCCGACATTTCAATTTATTCTTGTCGTTCGGAAATGAAATTTTGTTTTATTTTGTTATAACGAAAATGTAAAAGTTATCATTAGTAAAATAGATAGAAAGAAGTTGTAGGAGTAGGAAATAACTAAATCTTTTTTTAACCCTTATTTATTTACGTCACTATTTTTTTTAATGTTAATCTTCTTACAAAATTTAATCTTTTTTTTTGTTTATTTTTAATTGTTGAAATAATCTTTTTTTTGACATAAATCTGTTCCTATTTATTAATGGCATATTTTTATCCAAACTCAATAATATAATACAATTATGTGTGTATTTATCATTCGAAGATTAATGGTCTTTATCAGCATATGACAGTTTTCTGTCATGATATCACTGTTGAGTTGAATAATGGCATGGGATTTTAAAGTATTACGTCAAAATTTTTTTTCATTAATTATCATTTTATTCTTATCTTTTATATCAATGGATATATTTTTATAATAAAATAAAATATGAACAAAATAGAATTTCAAGTATAAAAATTACTTATGTAACACAAAGTTACGAATCAACATTCATATCTAAAATAGTTCTATTTTGTTCTGATGATGATTTTCAAGTATAGTCGAATACAGGATACACATATTAAGCTACTTCCACCCTCAAAAATCAATTTCTGGTCAAATAAATTTAAATCGTTTGAAATTTTCAGCTTGATATTATAACATTTTCGAGAGATATTCACAAAACAGAGGTTAAGATTCGTCCCTTTGATAATATGAAATACTCTATGAACTCTTATTTTATGCATTTAAGTTATTCTTTGTTTTAAAAGTGCATATCAAAATGCAAGGCTTGACAAAGCCTGTTTTTTTTGAAATTCTTAGTTCGTAAATAGAAGAAAAGGGTGACATATTTGATTTCTCAAAAATTGGTCATTAATTTAGTAAACTATTTATATATATATACAGTAAAAATAAAGTTTAATTTAAAAAAAGCAACTCGATGAGGTTCTGCATCTTGACATGTTCTTTCAAATAAAAAATCTATCAAATGAAGTTTCTTCATAAATTTTTGCTTGTACAATCAAAAAAAAAAGAATAAAAAACATTTCCCACATTTTTTTAAGCTGAAGGTGACGGAAGTCATAGAAAAGTTTAGTCGAAAGTAGATTTTTTTTTACAACGTATAAAAAATGAAACTTTTCTAAAAAACAAAACTACGATAAAAGAAATTATAAAGAATACTTCAATACACAATACTATAAATAATTATATTGAAAAAAACATATTAAATGTGTCATGGATTTTTCTTTCGTTCATAATTAAATATCAAATATTAAGCATCATCATAAAAAAAAAGAAAAAAATTGACGTTCTATACACACGGATGTGACATCTTTGTAAACAGGATATCCTTAGGTATACGTAGAAATACAAATAAATGTCCATCACCTAATTGGCAAACTAATTACACGTGTCATTTATCTATATCTATTCTATTTATATAAAGATATATGTTAGGAAAAGGATCGAAAGATTGAACTGAAATGATCCAATCGTTAAATTAAGGCGGACAAACTCGTGCCCATCAACAATAATCCTTCGTCAATATATAATTCATTTAAACTACGCCCTTTTGCTATATTCTTAACGAAAAAAAAATAACACACATATACAGAGAGAGAAAATTGTTGGTCAACATTGAATTTCGTATATAAATAGGCAAGATTTTTTTAATACTATACATCATATATCAATGTACAATTGAGACATGAACATGCTGCTACTAGAAAATATACAGGTAAGTAAACTTTTGAAAATGCTTTTTTTTTCATAAAATTCTTGTGGAGCAGCTGACTGTCATCTTACCAAACAGCATTAGTTCGAAAAATCTTGAATTGCTAATACTGTCCGGTAAAGATGGCCTAAGGACGCTCATTCGACGATTTTATTTTTTTTGCAAGTGTCTTTTTTTTTAAACATACCATACGCTGTTCACGAAACCGACGAAAAGCTTCTTGTAAATTATCATCATTGGTTTTTGTCTTATTTGATGATGCTGATGTTGATGAATCATTCCAATCAACAACAAATTTTGTATTCGAAGTTCGATTTGTAGATGCTGTCAAAGGTCTTGACGTTCGTAATGATGATGAACGAGTAGAAACTGTCGTAACAGCAGATGATAGTGATGAAACAGATTGCACTGCAAGTGCCATGATGTAAGGTATGATTTCAAATGAATAGAATAAAAAAAAGTACTGAAAATTTTGCCCCAAGAGAAAGAAAAAAAGAATTAAGTGAACCACCCATTTTTTACACACGTTGCTTGACATCGTCCTTCAAACATGAAAATTATAAAGACGACATCTATTGATAATTGAATTAATAAATTAAACTTTTGTTTTAAAATATTCAGTTTGATAGATTTTTTTATGTGTTGAAAATATGCTTTATGATTTAATTAATGAAGAGCTAATAAAATTTGGTAAGTTCTCAAAAATTAATGAATGATTTTGGCAAAAGATTATATAGGTTTTCTTTGATGTCGATTACATTTAATATGGAAAAATAATACATTTGAATTGTATCAAAATTGTTTGTTTTGTTCAATGAATTTTAAACAGCAGTAACTGTTACTTTAATTGAACCATTATAGCCTCTTTTGATGATAGTAACTTAGCAACCACCAGCCATCGATAGATGTTCAAGTATAGATGAATCACTATTACCTCGATTTTATTGTGGTTGATTTTAATATTTCTTTGAAAAATCTTCATTTATATTCAACATTTTATCATACATATCTAAAGGATATACTCTTCGATAGTCTGAAACTTTAGTATATTTTTCTTGTACGTAAATATCATTTCAGAACTGAACAGCATTTTGTTACTTATCGCTTGTAAATTTAAGTACCTTCATAAATGTTATCTGTAACTATTGAGCTAATAAGACTAGCAGCTTTTACATCTTTCTGTCATAAAGAAAACTGTATTAGCTAGTGCAGTATACTATTTTAAATTGAGAATGTATAAATACAAATAAATTCATTTCATTGTTCTTTTTTTGTCTCCTAGAACTTTTAAGAATTAATTGACGAGTTCATTGATCTTCTTGCGTACAAACTAATGCAAAATAATCAAATATTAGTTTTTTTCACTCATATTACAAAACACAATGTCATATGATATCATATTTTGAACTACTGAAACCAAAGGATTGAGTATATTATACATAGTAAATAGATCAATAATAAATTTATGCATGCTTTTTTAGATGAGATCTTTAGAATAAACGAAAATGTCAATTACATCCGGTCCACCTGAATTACCACCTGATTCTCCTGGTTCTTCAGTATCATCACGATTACAGGTTGGATACAGTAGGACTTCTTGCTATGTACTCATATATCAACATATATTACTCACTGTGTCGCTGATTTTTTTTTTGTTTTTAATTTATAAAATAAGATTCTTTATTTGTTTTTCTTTTCTTATTATTCAGAATGAATATGATGATTTATTACGACGTGCTGTTGTTATTACTACTCATGGTCTTACAACAAATGTAACAATGAATCAAAGTGTACTTGGACTTGGACAACGAACAAAAAATAAAAAAAGTTGGAAAATTAAAATCTATTTAAAATCTTATTTGAAACGTATACTTTTATTTTTTTTTGTTTTAGATATACCTGTAACTGATCTGATTGATCTGAGTAGCCCGGATACGCATCGCACTGATATGACAGGATCTGAAATTGGTAAGAAATCAATAAGCCTTCTGTCAAAGAAGAAAAACCAATAATAGATATCATTTTCAGAGTAGTTTACTTTTTATAAGTTAAATTTACGCATA
Source organism: Rotaria sp. Silwood1 (assembly GCA_905250075.1). Taxonomy (NCBI): domain Eukaryota; kingdom Metazoa; phylum Rotifera; class Eurotatoria; order Philodinida; family Philodinidae; genus Rotaria; species Rotaria sp. Silwood1. Next base: position 6,485,082 of record CAJNOP010000004.1, read on the forward strand.
ATTTAGAATTAAACATTAAAAAAAAACACATACTCAACATCAATTGCTTGTTTCTTTGTATCTGTGAGTTCAGAAATTAAAAGTACTTCGAACATATCAAAAGTTATGACGAAAGAGTTTTTATATCTCTTATAGAGAGTTCGAGGAACATTTTGCTTTATATACACTGATAGTAAAAAAAAAACAGAATTCTATTTGTTTGTGATACGTCATTGTTCTTCATTGGATGTCATAATAATAAAATTTTGATAAGAATTAGTTGTCATAAAGTATGATGATAACATTAGATTATATCATCTTTTCTATAGATACTAGTTTTCATCTTCTTTTTCTTTGTGTTCTTTAACATATAGCTGTCTATTTATATTATGGTGTATGACAAAACTGATGGCAGTAAAACAAAAAAAGATGTAGTAACGATTTGGAATCATATTGATGTTTTTCATTTTGCCTTATTCAATTTAATAAGCAAAAATCACACAGTATCAGATCTGAAGAAGCCTTAGAGAATACACAAAAAAAAAGAAAGAAAAGAGAAGTAAAGAAAAAGAGTAAATCATTAAAAGGATAAACAGCAAAGACAATATGATTGAATTTGATAATCATGTATCATGGCAACCAGTGGCAGAGACAGTATTACAGCACAGAGTAGATTCATGGTAAGTTAAGCCCATTCTGACTTACAGAAAGGATTACCTCAACATAGATTTCAAAATCATTCAAAATGAGCTGACAAGCGAAGTCTTTCAGATGATTAATCACTTTGGAATCTAGAATATGTGCATCATGTAGAGGATGTAGTCTCAATCAGAGAAATAATAAAAATTCTTTTTCAAATTTCGATTTGAAACATTGCATAGAGACAATTCTTGACGGCAAAAGTACAGTATTTCTATCGCAATAAGCTAAGAGTACGTATTCTTTCCAGAATATTCATAGTTGATTTGCATCTACACAGTACACATAGTCTCGAATGAAAAGCGATTAATCAGTTCATGGACTACCCTCATAAGCATTATACAAACGATGATAGCATATTTTTATATAGAAACTCAACGACAACAGTTATCACAAATTCCATCACTTCAACAATTACTTAGTACAGCAACATTTTCTATAAATGAACAACAAAATACAGAAAATCAATTAACATCAAAAGAATGTGATGACCCACTTGTACATCATCTTTTTCGTTATACTGAATCAATATCAAATGAATTAGAATCAAAACCAATAACGGAAAAAATGGATCATTGGTATTTAGATCTTAAAAAAAATTTAATAGTAAAAAATAAAAGAAAAAGTTTTCTAGCCTTTAATTTAATCTAATAATCTATTATTTTGTTTTCAAAGACTGAATTTGATAAATTACGATTACAATTTATTGAAGAAGCACAACAAAATACTTTACGTGAAAAACAAGCGTAAGTCAAAATTTTTATAAGGAGGAAAAAAAAGAAGTCTTTTGTTTTTGTTATTTAGTCAAGCTAAAGAATATATACGTTTAAATCAAGATATAAAAACAATGCGTGACATGTTAACACATTATGAACATAAAATTGATCAAAAAGATCAAGCTGAAAAAAATCTTAATAAAGCATTAGATTTATTATATAATAAAACTATTGCTTATCGTCGTTATTATGAATGGCGTATAATTCATATTGAAAGACGACGACAACAGTATGCATTGGTGCTTGCTCAACGATTCTATGAAGATAAAATGAAACGTGTATGTTAAATAATAAATAATGAATGGTTTTTTAAAGTTTTGTTATTCTCATTTTTTTTCTTTTAGAAAGCCTTAATAAATTGGAAAAATGTCGTAGAACGAGAATGGAAAAAACGTTTTGAATTAGCTTGTGAAAAAAAAGCTAAAGACGTTTTGATTGAATTAGGTAATGAATATGAATTAAAATATAAACAATTAGAATTACAATTATTAAACGCAAATGAAGAAATAGCACGTTTAAGAATTGATAAAGGTGAACATGATGAAGCCTTAAAAAAGGCTTTTATGCGTGGAGTTTGTGCCTTAAATATGGAAGCAATGTCTGTTTTACTTAAAAATGAAAATGAATTAGAGACAACAACATCAACAAATGAAGACAAACAACGACGATGTTGTAATCGTAAGGAATTTTTAATTCACTAAATTAATCATTAAATTAATTGTTGAAGAATTTATTCTTTAGTTAGGGTCTCTTTCGCTCTTAAGATCGAAACTATAATCGATTTTGGTTTCTCGTCATCTCAAACTTGTACCTCGAACAATTACTTGACATTGAGATTAAAATTCATGAATATATTGAGGTATCTCATCAAGACAACTCGAAAAAAATTTCAATTTCATTTTTTCTGATCTGTCGCAACAATAAAAGTTTGACTGTACATGTTAGAAACATTGAAAGGTCTTTCGCATTGCCAACGTCATTCGATCAATTCCAGAGATAGAGTCAGTTTGTTTTATTTGAAGTTGAGTCTTAAGACTCTCTTGACCTTTTTCAAAATTGATCTAAATCGAAATATGAACGTTTTTTTTTATTGAATCACGCATTCCTCAAAGAATTAAAAATAGGATCATGAGAGTTGCCAGCGCCAAATGTCTTTTTTTCAAATAAAAGAATTGAACCTATCAGTTGTATCAATCGATTGGCGTTGAAGATGTGAAAGGTCTCGAATTGGATAGTAATATTGCTATAGCTCCCACAGACAGTGAAGCATGAGCCTGAAGTCTTTTTTTTTGTATGTATGACTAAGTAGTGTCAATATATACACAAAGTTTCAGTTCAATATCATGCAATAGTCTGAAAATCCTATTTTTAGGAGAAAGAGTGCCTCGATGATAAATTTACACATGCAATGTGCGACATACTCTTATATTTTCTTGTTTTTTCAATAATAAACCTTTTATCATCAATAGAAAAGAACTTGAAAACTTTGGTACAAAAAACGATTTGATAATATTTTTTTCTTAACCTCAGTAATCCATTAAGAGAGTTAATCACATATAATTGTGACTTTCGGTTTTCAAAAATGATGTATGAAAGAACATTGTACATTACATGGTTCATAATATAATTGTAGGTAATGCTTCACTCTGAGTAACAGATGTCTAGAATTAAATACTATCTTGTTCAAATCATAGCTACATGTTTTTCGTCAATGTATGTTTATGCATCACTAATCTATCCATATTTCAATGGTAAATCTGACTTCAAAAAAGTATTCGAAAGTTTGATCTAATATTATAATAGAATCGAGAAACTTCACGTACACTAAACATTATTTGATTAATTTGCTTTACGTGTCAAAAAGAGAATAGAATATAATCTAAAACAAATACTATCAAGTAAATTTATCTTGAAGTCTTATTATGATTACCCGAAAAATAGAATTTATAAAAGAAGAATTACAAAGTTAATTTTTTGATTAATTTCTTTTTTCTTTCAATTAAAATATTAGATCATGATAATGCTGATGAACAGTTCATTGATGAAGGTATGCCATTAACTGGCGATGAAGAAAATGGTTCAAAATCTTCATCTTGTTGTCATACATTTCCAACACATGTTTATAAAGAACATTTACCAAGTACAATCTATCGTACAGGAGAAGCACGTCCTATTCGTGTATGTATTTTAATTTTATCGAAAAACAATTCCTTTTTTTTTTGTTGTTGCTTCTTTTAGCAAACAGGTACAAACAATAATCAACATCGTCATGTAACTTTTAATAAACGTCAATCGACTGGAACAAGTCGACCTCGATATCCAAATAATAATATATTAGTTGAACGACATGCACCAACAAATAATATTCGTTCATAGTATTTTGTTTCTTTTTTTCTTCTTCATATTCGCGCTCATTGAACAGATATATCTGTTTTTCTTCCTTTTTTATTTCTTATCATATTTACATGAAAATTTATTCGTAGTTTAATTAAGTAGTATTCCTATTTTAAAGAAATAAAATAATTTTCTTTTTCTTTTCTTTGCTATTCAAAAATAAAATTCTTAGAATTATTATCGTCCACGACGTGATGATATTGAATATCTTTTTGCTAAACATTCTGTTGTTTGTTGTTTTCCACTGAAATAAGTGTTCAATAATATATAGATTAAAATACTTATTACAATAATATAGACGAAATAATTTTGTGAATTTATAATGTAAGAATTTAGTTCATCATTGACAGTTTGTTGTGATTCAACAGTTATACTAAATCGAAAAAAAACAATTAAGAATAAGAATTTCTTAACATATTTCATACTGATCAGTTTTTTCTTTCATTAGTCTTTGATCACTATTCAATATCAACGTTTGTTCAGAAGTAAGACAATCTGTACATGGTGATAATGATAAAATTCGTGGATGATTATTAAAAAGAAAAAATAGTTGCTCGCCATATCGTATATGATTATCTGTTGCAAGAGGATAAATTTGCTTTTCTATAGTTGTCTAATAAAGAAAACAATTTTTATTAAAAGATGAAAAAGAAATATCTCTTAAGAAGTACTTACATTCACCAGAATAGCATAAAATATAAATTGATATTTATCATTAGATAGAAATTTTAATTCATGAGGATAGATTAATTGACCATTACAAGCTTAAATAAACAAGATTAATCAAATGAGATGATTTTAATTACAATACATACTATATAAATTGTCGAAAAAATCTTCTAATATACATGAAAGACTTGATGGATCAGTATGATACTTCATGCGTAGAATTGGATTTATCATATTGAAGAAATCAACATCATTTAATTGTGGACGATCTGAATTATTTATAAAAATATAAAATTATGATAAAACAAATAACATGTTTCAACTTGTCCTTATTGGAAGAAGCAAAAAAATCGGGTTTTATATGATATATAGACGTTTTTCTTTTTAGACTGTATTGGACTATGCCAAATGAAAATATACATACACTATCAAAACTATCTCATTTATAGATTGCATCGAAACTTGTCTCTGACGGAAGGTATCTAATTTAGAGGATGACGATTACATTATAATAAGGACATTTTCTTTTTAAATTATATCTCTTTTTCGTCTGAAATAATGTATAAAAATACCAGTATGTAGATATGAGCAAGACTGTCCCGATTTGAAACCCAAAACGACTGATTCTGGTCATGTGTCACAGTATGTCGTACTATATTTGCTGTATATGTTAATCATCTGAATTCTATGGTTTCTTACAGAAATTAAGAATAATCAACTATTCATATGTTGATAATACCATGACATTTTCTACGAAATACATTCGACAGCTTGTTTTTCAACCTTGTAAAACTTCATCTATGTTAAGTGTTCCTACTTGAGTTCAAGGTAATTGAGTAGGAAAAAAAGTAAACATAGCAACTGGAAAGAACACATTAAATTCTGATGAGACATGTGACAAACCCTTAAGCTACTGGGCAACATATAGTATTGTTTATTCTTTTATATTTCCTATGCTTTTTCCTACATAAATTGAATTTTAGTTTTAGTAATTTTTACTAAACAATATTGAATTAAATACTATCAAAAATAGTATTCAATTCAATAGAAAAAATTTCTGAAAATAGTTTTTGTGAAAGCATTATGCATGGTGTTCTAAAAATCATAATTACATTTTAAATGCATGACACTTCAATAGTCATCAAACTCAATTAAAGAGAATTTCTTTTTATTTCAAAGAGAAGAACGATAAATTTTTATTCATAAAGATAAAGTTGAGAAAGACTCGTTAAACACTATCATTTTTAGCCCGTAAAGTAAAACAATTGACATTTTTTTCCAATGTCATTAAGCAATATGTCACGTTTGTTCTATAGTTACTTTAGTTTATATTTTTTTCATCATATTAGACTTGATACTTCTGAATTCACTTTGTGTGAACGTATTAAAACAAATGCTAATAAAACAGTAGTGATACATCTTAATGATTTAAAGCTTATAGAAATAATATAAACTGAAGAAAATATATACAAAACAGTATTGTCTTATGACTCTCGACCAATGCGAAAATTTTATTTTTATAGCTATACGCATTTAAAATAGAAATATAGCACTTGAAATATCCTTTACTATTTGATCTCAGCATGCATCACTATAAACTATTTAAAGGTAAAATATGTTTTTTTTTTAAATTTTAATAGAAAAATATTCGTTATATATTAAAGTTAAAAATTGAAATCATATAAACTTTTTAAAATTCTTATGAAATAAAAACAAAATATGACCGAGAGTTATTTTTATCTTAAACATTAGAGAATTTTTTGTTGCACAAAAGATTTCTTAGAAGCAATTGTCATTTGATATAACTACAATGGAGTCATAATGATAAATTCATCTCTCTTCTGTCTATGGTTTCAGTAAATATCCTGTTAATTGTAAACGGAAATGTTCTCACATTCTTTTAGTCATTATTAAAAATGTCACTCACTTTTTATTTTCATTAATTGATCTGTGTTCATAATTTCATTTGTTTCATTATATTGAATAAATCTTCGATAATATTCAAGTTTTTTTCCAGTACTAACCCATACTGATATTGGTAGATTGATATTCCAATATGTTTCTTTTAATGATTTTGTTTTATTCATTTGATATGTATCAATATTTCCATTAGATAATTTAATGAAAAGATATTTTTCAATAGAATTTTGTTCAATAAAAACAGCAATACATTCAATTGTCGTTGTTAATGATATTTCATATATATCAATTAAATCTTGTACATAATCATTAAAAAGTGATTCATATGAAAGTAATTTTATTATATCAATATTTTGTTGATTTAATGAAATTTTTTGTGTAATATTATTATTTTTTGACAATGATATATCATTTATTCTATTTGGGTTTTCTTGTTGAACGATTGTACGTTGTTCTCGATTATGAATAATAAATGAAACTTGATCTTTAACTAATTTTATTTGACGATTTAATGATGAAATTTCATTAGTAAGCCAATTGATTCTAGTTTATAAAAATTAAAAATATTGTTTAAGATTGTAAAAATTTTTTTATAATAATCAATTAAAACACTTGAAAAAAAAACCTATGATCAATCATTGAAAGACTTATGAAAATTGAGATCAATATTGAGGAAGGTAGTCCAAGGTTTGATCTTTCCTAAATGACATGACTTTTTTATTTGCTATCTTTTTTTTTAAACTTCCGTCATTTTCTGCTTTAAACAGGTAAAGTGGAAAATTTTTTGTCGTTTTTCTCTGTTTTATGTTTTGTTTGATTGCACATGCCAGAATTCTCGAAGAAGCTTTATTGTAACCAATAAGTTTGTTTGTGTTATAAAGAACACGGTAAGAAGCAAGGCATGAGAACCTGATTTTTTAATTAAAGTCTGTTACGATTCCATTAAAGAGTACTTTTATAATTAGAATGCCATTTTTTTTAAATATTCGACTTTTCTGCTCTTAAAAGGCAAGAGTAAAAAAGGGATTATATCATCCTCTATATCCACAACTATTCTGTCAAACAAAAAAATTAATTAGACATATAGAATGAAGATCTACAGAAAATTTTGCGTTATCACATTAGCTATTGTTAACCCTAGCTCGTTGAATATTTTGCGAGAACGCCATGCTATAGGACTGAACATTTCATACGATTTGAAGCCAGCTAGACTAAGATTGATTTTTAAGAAGATCTGAGGTTTTATCCTTAGATGTTGTTTTAGATCAAGTTGAAGAATATTAAATATTTTCCCCAAAAGTATTTGATAAGAGAAGGCATCATAGAAGCATATTATGAAAATCGAGTTGCTGAATGTGAGTATGGTTAATTGATAAGAAAATTTTGCAAAAGTTATTTTTTTGTCTAGTGTAAACTTAATATTATGACAAAAGAAAACTAACTGGAATATCTTAGCAAAGTAGTTATTTTGATATAAAAATGCACAGTAATTAGACATGTAATGCTTTTAGACAATAATTTGTAGGTTTTAAAAACAAATGAATAAATATGATCCATACTAAACTTATTACTATGCTCTAATTGCGTTATATTTAGTAGAAGAAATCGATCGATAAAACTTTTCTGGTTACTTTTATGAAAATAACAGGTAACAGAAAAGTTTTACGAGTTCAATATGATTGCTTCTATTCTATCAAGAAAATGCACTATTTGTTTTAAAATTAAAAGAAAACATTTTCTTCACATACTGTATATTGACATTTCGATGTTGTTGAAAAACAGATCGAAATTCTCCTTGATTTACATGAAAAATGTTACCACCATCACGCCATACTTTCCGATTAAAAGAGCTTGTTGTAAATGTATTAGTCATAGAACATAGAATCCAAACGTAGAATAAGAAAAGTATGATTACAGTATTTGACAACATTGAAAATAATATAAATGAAGAAGATTGAATAATAAAATAAATTGTCACCCTTATTTTTTCTATTTTTTCTTCACGTCAAAATAAATCTTCTTGTTGTAGTATTGTGTTCTTGTATGTTTTTTTTTCTTCTACTTTATTCATTTCTTTTTTTTTCCTTCTATGGTGATCGTTTTTTTTCTTTCTTTCTGCTATAATTGAGTCATTTCTTTCAATATGCACGACAGGCAGGCAGGCAGGCATATATTTAATTTGAAGTTGATGTGAGAAAAAAAATTACCAGATTTTATTTTGAAAATGAAATTTGTACTTTAATTGAACGAATTCGTATGTTTGCTTTCAAGTGAGACACGAAACAAACGAGGATTAACGTAAAGAAAACGAAAGACATGTCACAATATTTGACTTGTTGTCTCGCTTATTTTTTTTCCTGTATTGAGACAACGAACAAATGTATAAAATTATCATTATATATTGTTTTTTACTCTTATTAATGATTACAAATGTTTTTGTCAATGGTTCATGCGATATATTTTTCTATAATAAAGTATAAAAAATATTCTTTTATTTTGATCAATAATTTCTTTTGTGTTTAATTTACAAGTGTCCATTACCACCAGTTACGATCAAAATAAATGTTGCTGAATTTTGTCGGGAAGCTAAAAAACATGTTGATTGTGTGAATAGACGTTTGGAAAATTGCACCGAAGTTCAAGAATATGGTCCAGCTTTAGGTAGGTTGAAGATTAATCCTTTTAGTCAAATGCAATAAGTAAATACTCAATGTTTACTTTTGAAAGGTCATACAGAAGAAATGTCTTCCGATACTTCTGATGATGTGAAGAAAAACTCTTTCTGTTTTCAATCATGTAAGACAAGTATTGTTTTCAACTGATCAGAAAGAGAATATTTAGTGCATTGTCAATGTCGACGAAAGCAAAAAAAAGAAATTTAATTGATTGACACAGATGTAAATGTATGTGATATTCTATCTTGCACTTACGAGGGAAAGTTTCCAAATGATTACAAGCTTTTGAGCTCATATGTTGCCCATTAGGTAGGGAACCACTAGATTAGAGAAACTTCCAAAGGATTCGTGCCCATATTGAGATTTGACAGAGATATCGAATTTTTAGTAGATTTTTCCTGCTGGACCCTAGTTCTACAGCAAAATCATATTTTCGAATTTCGATCTGAAACTTTGCCCCAATGAAGGCTTTGATTAGAGTAGCTTATATAGAAAATTTCAGAAGTTTTGGACATTGCATTTCCAAGGTATCAATTTTTGAAAATATAGGCACTTTTCTATCGATAACATGGATACTTTGAAAGATTGATACCTTGGAAATGCAATGTGCCAAAATTCTGAAATTTTTTATACAAGCTACTCTGATCGAGGCCTTCATGTGGGCAAAGTTTCAGATCGCAATTCGAAAATATGATTTTGCTGTAGAACTAGGGTCCAGCAGGAAAAATCTACTAAAAATTCGATATCTCTGTCAAATCTCAATATGGGCACGAATCCTTTGAAGGTTTCTCTAATCTAGTGGTCCCCTACCTAATGAGTAACATATGAGCTCAAAAGCTTTTAATCACTTGGGAACGTTCCCTCGTTAGTTTTAAATATAAAAAGTTAAGGTGACTTTGTATGTGAAAGAAAAATGATTCAGTTTCGCTGTACTCTACAGTTATAAGAAAATCTTTGTAAAAAATAAACAGATGAATGAACCAGATTGAATCCTGTGCGATTGGACCACTTGACAAAACTTCATAGAAATCCGAGTTATTAAATTACCGAAGGATCCAACGGTTATATTTGATCAGATTTCAAATCTGCTGGTCTAGATATGATTTCTTCATCCGTTTCCGGCAATATTCATACAGGATTCAACCAGATTTTATTGGGTCCTGATCGAATTATTGGATTCATTCTCTTAGGAACAAATACATAGGAAAGATTTTTTCCTTTTTCGACGCGCATCAATGTATTCTTATAATTCCAATTTCATATTTTTCTTGTCGGGTAAAGGTATTCATTGAGCTAAACTTGACAAAGAATAAAAACACAAGTGGAAGTATTCTGGATATTCAGTTTCATGTTTGATTTCATCGAGTTTCAATTTGATATATGTGCTTTTGTTTGCAGTCGTAGTTCTACAGACGCAAGCTTCTTGAACTTGAACATTTAAAAATCATTTGACTAATAACTTTTATCCAGATTATTTTTTAATCATTAACATTAGCATTTCTTCATTCATACATGAATCAAATCGAAAAAAAAACGAATCAGATGCCGAACTCTACGCACTTCTACATTTCATTATAATCCAAAACAAAGTCTACGATTTTTTTATATTATCATTACATCTTTTTTTTTCTTTTCTAGAAACTTTAAAATTAACATTTAAAGTTTATTTAACTCAAGCAACATCACATGGTTGTCATGATCTTTATGATCGAATACGAATACCACGACGGCTTCCACGTACACGACATACAACAACAAGAAAACCTCGTAGACGTAAACAAAAAAAACGCCGAACAACGATAGCTGTTGAATATCATTGTCGAAAAAATGTTGTTGTCAAATCTTGTGGATATTGGAATCAATCATTATTAATACTTAATCGAACAATATGTCATCATGCTTTTCAGTATATTCAATGTTTAATACCATTGAAAATAAAATGTCAAAATATGTTATCGAATGATGAACAAATTTTACAAATTCAAACATTTTTACAAAAATGTTATAAAAAATTTATTAAATCTTCAAAAAATCATATCGATTGTTTAAATTCAAATATTATTTTTGTTTTTATTAGTTTAGTAACTTATGTTATTTTCAAACAAGAATTAAATCAAGTTGTAGAAAGTTTTTTTCGTTTTGTTTTCTTTTGACATCGTCCTTAAATAAACAGCATAATATGATATTCATATATGTAATAAATTTTTTTTTAATGCAAAAATTAAATTAATTCTATTCATAATAAATACTAAGAATATATTTATTTAATTAATAGATTAAAATGTGATTAACAAATGATAGAAAATAGTAAGTAATAAAAGAAAAAGAAGTTAGCGCAAGTGATTTGCAAATACAATTCATTTAAAAAAATGAATTGACTTTAATTAGTCAGAACTAATTAGAAAGATCATGACTTATATAAATAATGTATATTTATATAAGAGAAACATGTTGACAAACTATCATATTGTTATATAGTCTTCAATTCCTAACTATTTATGGTTTATATCATGCTGCAATTAATCCTGTTTTTTTTCTATTGATTTAGTTTTATTTGCAGAAGTATCACGAAGAAGTAATGGCCACATCCCTAGTGTATGGAAAATCACTATTAATTAAGAAAACAAATATAAGAACATATCTTACCTAATATACATCCTATTGAAACAAGAAAAACAAATAAAAGAATAAAACGAAATGATAATAAATACTTACCGCAAAAAATACAGATGACTTTCGCCTAAAGTTTCATAAAATGAGTCAGAGATAATAATTAATATGCACAGAACGTTTTCATTCATCTTACCAACAATTGTGTCACATGCACGCTTTGTAATTCCCATTGAGCTTTAGTCAATTTCGGTAAATCAATTCCGAATAAAGCTAAAAATCGTCCACATGTTCGCTCGATACGATCTGCAAGACTACATATAATAGAATCTTCTATCATCCAAATGTACAGATCACGTTTAACAAAAATTATCTTACCCAATACCCATAACATCACTCACAGCATTTCCAAAACCAGCAGCTTTAAAAAAGTATTTAAAAGTTTTTTTTTCTTAAGTTCATATATTTGGTTACCTGCCATTGTAGAAAGACAAAAAGCAGCACCAAAAAATGTTTCAATAGTTTCTCCCTGAATAGAACTAAAGATTTTATAAACTAAATGAAGAAATGAGCTCAAGCTACCGCAACCAGCATAACAAAATTATCGACAAAACCAAAACCAATATACGGAAGACCAGTTTCAAGAAAGACTATAAGATTTTTTTTCTAAGAAGTTTCAAAAATAAATCATAGATCATTTTCTTTTACCAACAGCAAGTTGTGAAGGGGGTATTGTAATTGGAGTAGTCGTTGTTGTTGATAATTTTTCCACATAAATTAATTCATCATGAAGAATCCTTAACTGTTCTTAAATTAGAAAAAAGAGTTTTTGAATAATTTCTATTATTGAAAAATTTCACCTGGTTCAAGTGAAAATAGAAAACTTCGTGCTAATAAATGCATATGTTGATTTGATTCAATTTTTGAATCATGAGTATCAGTATGTGTTTGAGTGATGGTTGTTTTCGATGCATCATATTTAATACGACGTTTTAAAAATAGAAATCGAGCAATTTTAAGTGAAAAATGTGAAGTTGATCGATGAGATGATGCATTATTTGACACTGGTTTTGTTGAAAAAGTTGAACATGAAAAAATTCGTTGAAAAAATACTGTCCGGGGAAGCCAACAATTATGAAAAGATAACCGAGAAGACATTTTGATGACTGTGGTTATAAGTATTCTTTGATGCTAATGTTTACGTAATTCGATATATTTCTTGTCATAGAATTTAAGAATCAATGTCACAGAAATGGCATATTGATAAATAGTACCCAGTCAAAAAAATAATTATCAAAGATGGCAGTAGTACACGATTGAAACGATCAATGTTTTTGGCAGAACAGAACATATATGCATCTGATATCAGAAATGGTTTATTACTTAGGAACTATTTCAAATGAGTAAATGAAAAAATATATGATAAAAGATATTTTGAAAAGCTGTTATGGCAGAAGATTTAAGAGAATTTTCTTTTCGAATGTAGCTCAAATTTAAAAGCTGTGTTCAATTTTTCGTTGAATTCATTTCTATGGAAAAAACAGTAGATTCCATGGCGAGCAGTTCATGTTCCTTTTTTCAAAACGATTCATGTTGAAAACTAGTGTGACTTACGTTATATGTTCGTATCAATCTCTTCATTATAAAGTGACGATGAAGTGAACATTTTTTTTGAAGTTTATTCAAAACAAAGAGAGGTTGTAATGTTCTGTCAATATTATGACTTTTGACTCTTCTTGTTTTGATAAGTCGTGAATAGCACAACTGCTAATATAGACAAAATTATATCTGAAATACGAAAAACAACCTTAGAATGGAGAAACGAATCATGATTAGAGGTGTAAGTCAAACAGATTAGCCGCCACTGGAAGAAAAAAAAAGAAGTTAAAGATTTTCAGTCGCAATCACCGTGATATCAAAACAGATGCTCAATTTTTGATAACCTTCGGCATTCAGAATCCCTTTTTGGTATGTTTTTTTATTAAAAAAAAGCAAAACAGATCTGTAGGTGTAGGAATTCATGAAGAATTGATCGACACACATCCAATTAAGATTGAGTATTAATAAATGATTCTGAACATCTGGTAACACATATGGTGGTGTCGTTGACTTATCGCATTTTTCGATTACAGGTCACAGTGCGATCGCAGTTACGGCGTAAATGCGTTGTCATTACTAAAAGAAATGATATCGATGAGATTTTCATTTTATTAATATTTTTATTGTGAATTTAAAAAAATTTGTTTAAACACAAAATCATAAATCATTTAGAAAAACTACAAAATTAAAAATTTTCACAAAAAATTAAAAACAAGAATTTAAACAGTAAAACAAATTACTGTAAAAAAAAATTTAAAAATTAGGAGTTATACAAAATTTAAAATTATTTTCTGAATATATATTCTGTCTTTTGTAGTATAACAGTGCCCATAATTTCTGATAGAAGTTTCCACTGCGATCAATACATCGCAGCTGCATGCACCTAAAAAGGG
>CAJNOP010000004.1:6499395-6514463 GCA_905250075.1 Rotaria sp. Silwood1
GCGATTCAAACATTATAATAGCTATTTAAAAGAGCTATTTCAAGACAAATGTATAAAACTATTATATGATTTGAATATCTGATTCACTTGTAACAAAACTTCGTATTGAACTTCTTTTTGAAACCAGCAATTGAAAGTCTACCGCTATATAGAAATCATCGTACCTACTTAAACATTTTCATACAGATCTTAATTGATTTTAATAACTTATGATAAACAGCTAAAAGATGTATTCAATGCTTGAAATGATCCTTGTTCGAAATAAAACAATTAGAATGAATGAGTATCTGAGTATTTATTAAAAAAGGAAGTGATTATGTACACTTCAATACACATACTCACTTCCAAGAAATATCTTGTTTCATTTGTTGATTGAAACTTATTTGTGAGTAGAATACGACAGAAAAGATGAAATTTATTTGAATTGAAGTTAAATAAGATGTAATTTGGTAAAGCTGATTTTCATTATACGTACACATGCACCTGCGACGAATCCTTGATATGGCTAATCAAATGTAATTTTACCCAAAGCAATATTTCCTATTATGATTTACGGTATTCACATCAATTTTTCTAGTGTATGCTTTTCACTATATTGTACGTATCCCCACAATTTTCCGCCGTATTTCTAGAGTTTCAAAGATTCGTACTGTATACGTATAGATTTGGAGTCCTTCGATGATCCACTGTTGTGGTCGATTGACGCGATACCTGAAACATGAACAGACACAGTTGTGAAGAGTAACGTTTTCTCACAAAATGATGCAATCAGACAAAAGGCGTCGTACATGATGACAATAATTCACACTTTACACGAACTTTTCGATCAGCTTAATGTCTTTTTGAGTTTTATGAAACTGAGAGACATTTTGGGTAATCAAATCGGGTTGATCATGCAATTAGTAATAAGTAGACAATTATTGAATTATTGCCGATTGAATAAAGAACGACGACATTTTTTCAAAATAATTTTCCAAAACAATGAACATAGATGCTCAACAACAATTATTTTCGAACGTATTTAGAAGAAAACAAAACTATTGTTCTATATGATTAAATTTTATCTACTTAGTGAATACAGGAGCCATACCTAATTGTTCAAGTTCTGTATTTATGAAAATTTTCTTGTTTTGTTACTACTGACTATTAATCGATATTTCTTGAAGAATAACGAAAGGTTTTATTTAACATAGCTTCTGCCATCGATGTTGATTCCGTACTTATATGAGCTCATATCTGAAACGAAATGCAATCGATAAAACTACTGCAATCATCGTCAACAAACAGAAACAGATTATACAGTTGTTTATTTATGGTAACATCAATAATTTTGTTTTTTTGTATTTAATTTGCTTTTTTCTAAATATCATATAAAACATAAAAAAATGATGTTACTTATACTATATATATATTTTTTTGTCATTTTATAGTTTGTTTATTTCTCAAGATATATGTTCCATGAAAAGAGACGTACTAATGAAAAGCACTTATTATTATAAACTAAAATGGTTACCGATGAAATGGTGACACTGAACTAGTAACTGAATGTTATTGTCGCATCTTTATCTTGTGAGAAGCTAAATATTATTGAATTCCACAAGAATATGTTTCTAATTCTTTTTATATTTTTGACAATCAAAAGTCGTATGTCGTATAAAAATCGGACAAAAAAAAAGAAACAAATAAAAACACTCATTTTGACTAAAAAAAGAGAATACTAGCAGAAGTATTGGAAGATTTATTACGATTTAAATGTTCGCGGTCCTTGACATGCGTTTTCATTCCACCAGGCATCTATATCATCGATTACATTTGGTGTTGAATCAAGATGTAAACGTAAACAAAGATCGCAAAACGGTGTGAGAAATTGAGCTATACCCCATATAAAATCCTTTTTCCATGAAAAATATGATAAGTACTTTTCTTTATTATAACGAGTTTGTTTAAGATATTGAGCTAAAGAAGTTAAATTAGGAAAATCATTTACATCTATAAAACCAGATGATGGAATAAAATAAGAATAATTTGTTCGTCCATAAACAACAGGTACAATTGGATATTCAAGTGTAGAAAAGAATTTTTCCGCTATTAAAGAAAAATAATTTCTTTTTTTCGTTGTTTCTATTCAAAAAAATCTTTATACTTACTTGTGTAATCTGTACAAAGACTGTTTTCAAAACTGAGAAAAAAATAATATTTTTTTGCAATAAATTCACGACAATCAACATTTTCAGGACATTTTTCACCACATCGTCCATAAACTTTAACATCAATGTAACGTTTTAAATGGCGTATCAAATGTAAACGTCGACTTTTACCACCACAATTCGATATTAATGCAGCAACTATACCTAAATTTTTATTCGCTAATATTTCATCTGAAAGTTGATGGTCGTGTTTTTTAAAATTTAAATTAAGATTTTTTGTTGCATTTTCTTCTAACATAAATTGATAATAATCACTTGAAGTATGTATATAAGCATTTGATGAATAATAAGATGCTATTATATGCGATTTAAATCGATAAGTCATTGTCCAATTAAAAAATGCTTTATAAGATTTTAGCTTAGGCGTATGTGTTGGTGATTCCCAAAGAGCAAATACAAAACGTTGATCTGGATGACGATTCTTTTCTGCTTGTTTTTTATTAATAGGATCACGTACATGATAAACAACGGCATCGGCTTGAGAAAAACGTTTTTTATCAATTGTTATATAACAATTATGAGCCAAATATGGACATAGAAGTTGTTTCACTAAAAATCATGAATAGATTTTTTGATCATCTTATGTACTAAATTTTTCTTTTTACTAGGTTCTGTTGATGATTTTTCTATTGTATGTAAACCCCATGTTTCATCACCAAAAAATGGATTTCCTAATAAAATAAGTTTTGATATATTTCTTAAAAATGATAAATTTTGAGTGTAAATATGTATAGGTAAATGAGGATGATAAGGAGAAGTACGAGATTCAAATAATGATTGCGAAAATTCTAAACTTTTTTTTATTTTAATAAAACTAGGTACGAAATGAACGTTTTTATGAGCATATAATGATATTGGTCTATGTGTTTGTGCTGATTGTAAGATATAAAAATATAAATTAGTAAATGATAAATAAATTATAATTGTGCCAATAATAATCCAAAAGAAATATAAAAAATATTTTGGATAGTTAGTTGAGTGATGCCTAAAAAATAACAAAAATGTGACGAATGTAATTTTCAATATTAATATTAATTTTCATATTATTGAGGTATAGTAATATAATGCATCCTACTCAATATATCATCAGTTGATCTGTTTTATGTTTTCCTTTTAAATCAAAGATTTTTTTTCATTTTGAACAAGGTTTGACTCATTCAAACAAAAAGATCTACATAGATATCTACAAATTCTTAGTTTCATCTATCAACTAGGACAGAGAAACTTGTTCTGAAATGTCAACATAATAGATAAGTAAAGCATATTTTTGTATGAAAATATCATTTGGACTTACTTCGTTATTAGAGAAGATGGCATTGAAAATCTCTAATAAACCAATTGTGTTCTAATTTATATTAAGAATGATCAGTTTTGGTCCTATTTTGTATTGAATCAAGTATATTCTCTTGGTAGTATTTATGATATGGTTTTAATAAGACATATGGAATTATTTTCACTAAAAAAACTCATGTTTTATCTAAATTAATGAAATAAAGTTCATTTATGATCTTGATAAGAAACCAGATCGAAATAAAACTCGGGTAGACATATTAAAACAAAAGCAACTCAATTCTAGAACATGTTGAGAGATCGATTAATAATCTACAATGAACAGTCTCAAACGGTCTTAGTCAAAATCAAAAGGACTCAAAACAACTAGATCTTAAGATTTCATCGTCTTGGTCTCATATTACAGACGTTATTAACTTGAATTAAACTGAAAATTAGTTATTATTCGATTTTTCACAAAAATAACATACGTACCAATATGAGACACATGTGACATATCTTGTGTTAATGGGCAATCATGTGTCTCATTTCGTAATAAATTATCTATTGAAGACAACACTATCAACAGAAAATCAATTGCATAGTTTATAGAACAGAATAGAACAAAACATATTTTATGCTGAATATGAGACGCGGCAAGAATACTTGCTTAGTCATCCGACATTCTCGACTTACTAATAATAATTGCAATGGTGAATGATTGTTATGCTTCACTTCTCTTCTCTCTATTATTGATTTTAGGTGTGCACCTTGTGTAACGATATCGACACAAATGAAGTGATCAGTCGTTCGTTTAACAGGTATGATTGTCGAGAATGACAATAACCTTCCGCTTCCAATTTACCACGGTAGTCATCTACTGTACAAATGTAATGCATAATACTTGTTGATTGCTCTAGTCGATTGACAGGTTACTTGACGTATGGTATATCATTTGAGCTAGAAGGATAGGAACTTTAGAAAAAAAATAAATAAGAATGAGCGAAAAATAAAATATTAAAGAAAGGTTACATCATTTGTTGATCAAACAAACACGATCATAAACAACTGTATACAGAGGAATAATATGGTTTACAAGCATATATAGACTCCATATTTGTCGATCTGGAAGTTAGCATACGTTTTCTGTAGATTATATTTCGCATAATTTTCTATCTCTACTTTATTAAACAATATAAAACGACATCCGTTCATATCCGGAATATTTATTCCTATATGACGATAGCTGATGTCTGTTACGATCATCGTCAACGTTACAGTAGACACAATTAGCAGTGCAACTTCCGTTTTCTAATCGCACATCTGTTCGCATTACTGCCAGTATAGTGCAAGTAATACCAAGCGGTCTGTCGAGAATTTACAGGCTATTTTTATCCGGTTCAAATTATATGGATTCTTCTAGATGTGTCACAGTGTTTTAACATTGAATTATAGTTGTGTCTTGAAACTATTAATAGACAACGTTAGCCGGTTTATAATCTATAACTCTTAATGATATGATTTATAATTACTAAAGTAAGTGATTACAATCAAATGCTTCTCTTCAGCGCTTCATTTAGATTGAAATACAACTCCATGTTGTTCTTCTTTAACTTCTTTGTTTTTTAGTTTATGTGCAACCCTAAATAACTTTTCTGGACTATTTCATGTATATATCAATCGATAGATTTTATTGAAATCTGTTCGACGAATATGATCTATTTCTTTCCACGTCTAAAATGTTGAAAAACGACTGTCATAACTCTTGGATTCAAAAAAGTATCCTTCTTGAGTTCCATACGTCTGTACTAGACAACTAGTTTATTTCAAAGAATTTTCACAAGTATACTATGGACAAGATGTTTGCGTATTGGTCTTTATGTACAGATTATATTCATAAAATAGAATGCTTCGTAATAATAGACAGCATCAACAAAGTGTTGATGATCGATAAATACATAGTAATAGAATGGCTTGTATTCCTTTATTTGGTTAATAAGAAATATTTACTTTTGAATATTTGTACAAATCAAATACCCCAAATATCTAATAAATAAATCTAATTAATCATGTGTGATGTATTTATATGATTCTTTCATTCTTCAGTACATATGAATATACTGCACATGGTCGTAAATATACAGTAGGTTGTTTATTTATGATCACAAAATTTACTTCTCTTTTCATAATGAATGTCACACACCAAATGATAACCAATGGTGCAAAACTAGTTGTCTTTGTTACGTCATGCCTTTCATGCGTTCTTAATGTATTAAGAGAAGGTATATAGAAGGACAAATGATAATGATAATTATTATTTTCATATGACTGTTAAGGACATTTTTTTACAACTTATATGATACCATCAATCAAACATTTGCTAGACATAGAACTAGAAATAATAATTAATAAATAAAAATTCATATAATTATTAATTTGATAGAAAAAAGGTATGTGAATATGTTTTGTTTTTCTATGGAATCAAAAGGTATACAATACACACGCGCACACACACAGTTTTATAAATGTTTATATGTGTATATATTAAATGGAAGAATTGTTTATTCTATTACGCATTATAACCCAGTAGTCGTTGAACACTTGGATAACGCATTCGAATTGCCATACTCTTTTGTTGATCAATATAGAGACTATTTTTTTTCATTTCAATTTCTTTCGCAAGCATTTGATGATCATCACGAAGTTTTTTCCAATTTGATTCAGCTTCTCGCAATTCTCCAGTAAGACTATCAACTGATTGTGATAGTTGATAAACTTCACCGATCAAACTTAAATAGCAATAAAATGTTAATTAATTTTTTAATGTCTAAAGCAAAAAACAAGTATGTACTTACTGGTCTTGCGCTGGATCATGACATGATTCAATACCAGGTCGAGCACGACGATCATTCAAACGAGTTTGAGCTACCTTAAGTGGTGCTTCTTTAGCACGTATTGAAGCACGAAGCATATCAATTTTCTTTTCATTATCAGCAATAGCTTTTAATGTCTAAATTAAAAACAATAACAAATGTCGATACATAAAGAAAATTATTTTTTCATTTTTTACTTCACGGCTATTCTGAATCATTTTTTGCATTGCATCAGACATTTCAGAGATTCGTCGTGCAAATTCTGTTTCAACAACATCAGCTTGTTCACGCATATCACGTGAAATATCACTAAGTATACTATCAATCAATGCACGTAATTGTATTGAAGCCATTAGTTGATTTTGACCATTAACAATATTATCATGAGAATTTTGTGCCCAAGATTCAGGTGTTGATTGACTGAATAGAAATAAATATCACATTATGATGAATGTAAAAAAAGAAATTGTTTATTTGATTATGTTTACTTGTCATAATGTCGAGCAACACCTGGATAAAACATTATATCGACATCTTCATTACGACGATTTGTTGCTTTAGCATCAGCAACAGCTGCTTCCCATTTATTACTCCAATCCATTTCAAGATTTTGTTTAGCATTACGATTTGCTCTGGTTTTAGAAAAGAAAAAAGAATAAACATCGGTTTAAGCAACAGAAGTTAGACTATTGTTATTTACGAATTTAAAATTGAATCTATGTAAAGTATTCTCCCAAAAAACGAGCTTGAAACATATTATATTGTATTATGGACAGTATAACTTGACTCTAGAAAATCCAAATCCTAGTTTTTCATTAACTAAAACACATGAATGTAGCTTTCTTTAGGCTGCATAAAATGGAAAGCCTTCGCGTTCTCTGAGACGCTTTTCGTGGTTGAGATACAGCAATTTAATTAAGTTCAAAAAACTGTTTTCTTGAGAAAATAATAAAAAAATGGCTTTAAGAGCTTACGTAAGATTGCTGTATCTCAGCGAAAAAAAGTTGCACAGAAATCGTAGGTGTCTCCTTCTATGTAATCTGAACAAAACTATATTCGGGTGTTATAGGTATTAAAAGACTAGGATTTCGATTTTCTCAAGTTTCTATTTTTGAGAAACTGATAATAATTATTATATTCTTATTAGAAACCATTTTCTCTACTAGAATCAATATATATATTCTTTCTAACACTCATGACAACGGAAAAAATATTCAAAATAAACCTTCTAGAATAATATTGGTACACACTGTATATAAGGAAGCGAAAAATACTACCATTCTTTCCAAATAAAATCCAAATAGGATTTACAACAATGTATTTATAACTAGACGTATCGAAACTTATAAAACCTTGTCCAGAACGTATAGTTTCATTACGACATATATCATGTAGAAATTCTTATTCAACTCAAGCAACTATATCAAGTATATCTTTATAGCTTATCTATATGTCATAATATTGAAAAACTATTTAATTACCACATACTTTTATTTGCTATGATACGGTGCAGTGTTTTTTTTTTGATGATCTCATACAAATAATATGTGATGTAAAATAGAACATTTTGACCACACACAATCTTCTGTTTACCTAATTTGTTGTTCAGCCGTCATAATTGTTTGACGTAAAAGATTTTGTACATTATTAATAATTTCAACTTCTTTTAATAGACCAACTTCAACTGCATCACAAACACGATCTTCTCCATAACGGCGATCACGATTACCTAAACATTCTGTTGCAATATGAAGTGGAGCTTCCGTTGCATCCAATGAATTCGTTAAACGTTTCTTTTGTGCTATTAATAAATCAGTTTCATTACGTATATCTTCAATCATACGATTAAGTTCAAATTTCCAAAAATTAATGTCATGTAATCTTTAATGATAAACATATAAATAAAAGTAAAAATAATCTTCTCTTAAGAAGTAATAAAACAAAATCGTATTTACAAACCGTTGTTGTAATTTTTTTGTTGATAAAGCTTGTGTTTGTTGTGAAAGTACAAGTGTTTCATTCTCGGTTCGTGTTGCTTGCCAACGTTGCTTTTCTGATAAATCGCGATCAGTAAATGATTGATAATATTTAGCATAATTATTTTCGTGCCATTCATTAGGATTGTATTTATTTGAACGAAAACCAACAGTAGATACACCTATACTAGATCCTGTTTGTCCACGATAACTAGGATCAAATTCATATTTTTCCGTTGACAACATTTTTTCTTTTTTCCAACACGAAACACTGAATTAATTTGTTGTTCGAGCACGAGTGGAATCAATGTTTTCTCTATAGATGATTACTTGTCGACAAACATTTACAGCTGATGTTGTCAAGCAACAGACCTGTAAGAGAAAAGTTATGATGAAATACATTTATTCCATATGTAGATGGCATCTACAAACGGTTAACGAGAGTCACATGACTGAATAAAAGAAATGAAAAATAATTAGCTACCTAACGTGTTATAAAAACAACGCAAATATACTTTGACGTTGTTGAGAAAAGATTTGAGAATAAGGTTTTCAAATAGATTCATATCTAACAAATGAATTAAGATAATTCAAAATATTAAATAATTTTTTAAAAATATCTTTATGTTAATGAAAATACAAAAAAACGAAAATCTATGATGCGACATTAAAGTCTTTGGACAAATATCAAACTGTGTTATACTATATTGTCGACTTCTAGATCAAGAAAACTTCTTTTTGTTAGAAAAAAAAATGCCTAACCAAAGACACCTGCCAAAAATGAACTTGATGAGAAGAAAAAGTATAAAAAACCAAACATTTCTCAAAAAAAAAAAAACTTTTGCAATGTTTTGTCAATTTGAATAGTATGCATTTCTGAATCATTTTCGGTGATATGAATGAATCAAACTTGAAATAAAAATACAACAAAATGTAGCGTCTTACTTAGTCTTGTTTAGAAACAGCTACATTTCGGTATAAACATCAAGAGTAAATTTTACTTTCAATATACCTTTAAAGATAGCATTCGTTATGCTTAAAAAATACCAACATTAAACATGTTTTTATCATTTCCCTTCTAATTAAAAGAATATTAGCAGCATAAACATAATGCTATGACTCGATAGTGAAGTTAAAATAATTTTTTTTAGAAGCATTTAGTTTTGGACCAATAGTTCTGTAAACGCCTTTCCCATGCGATAATTTAATATTTTCAGAGTTATCTTATTACAATATTTTTTTTTCAGTTGGATAGGCTAATATTTATAGACACAAAGATCTACTATAGTAAACATTGAAACACCAGTTGTCATAAATACTATTGGATCTTCCTTTGACGACCCTATTGATCTTGAAATTGATAATGCAACATTTACTAATCTTTGTCGAATTGATATAGTTTGAAGCATAATTAAGGACAAATTGAGAAGAGAAAGATTTGAAAGTGGGTATCTCAGCAAAAAAGACAAACAAATTATGAAAAAATTACCGATTCGGCTGAAGCCTATCCTAAATCAAAATTGAGATGAAATACATAAACATTAACACGCTTTGTTTGTTTATATATTCACATAAATAAAATCTGAAATTCTTGTAGTAGTAAAATTACAACATTGTATCGTTTCAAGATAGATAAGCTTTACACAGGTAATTGTACTTATTACATATTATAAATTATAAGAGAAAGAAGAGTAATAAATCATGTATTTTATTTTAGTTATATTGATTCTCTAAAATTGTGTTGAGCAACGGCGCGATGAAATAAATATAATTAGAAGATTTTCATTAAAAAATTCTTAATTAAAGGCATTGTTCGTTGATTTTCTATGCAACTAAGAAGAGTAAAAGAATCATAATTTTTGCTCTTGATTGATTCGAGATTTATAGAATAGAAAATAATTAATAAGATTTATGAAACGTTGAATACATTAAGATGAATTTGAATTTTCTGTATGACAATAGTGGGATTACATTGCCTACACTATATAAAAAAGTATGAAATTTCTTAATCTAGGAAAGAATTTGATTAATAATCATTTCTGTTTTTTTGTCTAAATAGAAAAACTCATGGTTTGAATGGTTTCGTTTACGACGAAGAAAACCAAATTCTGAAGAAGAAATCAATGAAATTCATGATCTTATTCTTAATGTTTATGAATCGATGGATGATCAAGCACGTGCTGTTCTTCTTTCTCTATCTAAAATCATTCAAGATGAAGATAGTTCAGTAACAATTGAAGAGAAAATCAAAGCTATTGTTGCCATTGGTCATTCACTTTGTTGTGGTATAAACTAACAAAAATATCTTTAAAGATGATATAAAATTTATTTATTTTAAATGATCATATAGCTCATATGCAAGTAAAAAATTCAACACAAATCTATTCAAAATTACTCGTGCGAGCATTGTCTCATCAAGACTTACGAATGCGTTTGGCTGCCATGATTGCTATTGCTGAAACAGCAATTGATAATCTTAGTTTTCAAATGAAAGTAATTACTTTTGGTTTGATTAGAAATTTTTCGATTGGAGACAGAAAACATCATAGGACGCAGGATCTGTAGCACCTCCAAGTCCTCTTATTGATCATGATCACATGAAGTTCTGATCTAGTAGAGAAACTCATCGTAATTTTCCATTATTATCAATAGTAGTCAAAAGAGTGTCTGACATGCCAGCGACCAGCGCTTCAATAAAAATATTATTTAGCTTATGTTAATTAAATTGACCTGTAATCAAAGACGAATACGTTTTTTAGCAAATCAAATTGATAATATATTATTTATTCTTTGAGACGAGAAATTCAAGAAAAAGCAATAAAAAGAAAACTTATTGCTTCTCGTTGTCCATCTGTTTATATTGATGATCTTTTGAATCTTGTATTTTTATGTTTTTTTTTTATTATTATTGTTCATTTCATTTCTACCGAAAAAATGTTATAAAATAAATGATTTTTGTATAAATACTTTGTCTATGATATGTATTCTTGTAACTCATATACAGACAAGCGTTTTATTGTCGAAGATGCAATAAAAAGGTCATTCTTCAAGCCAGATGCAGAAGAATTGTTTGGCCTATTAGGACAAAGAAAATCGTCTTTTAAGGTTCTCTAATTGAAAGCATCTCAATAATTCGACAGAACAAAATTCTTCTGTTAATTGTATATGTCCATTTATCTTTCAACAATCTTCATCGAATTTCTTTCTCAGTTAAATGAAAATGATATAATAACAAAATTATTCGAAATAATGAAAAATTCAATGCCACATGCTGGTCGTAGACTTGATGATATAAATGAACATTCAAAGTTGGTTGCATGGAGTTCTTATACAATTGTCAATATCTGTGCTAATTGCATGCCAAATATTCTTCTACTTAAAGGTAGAAGAAAAAAATCAGAATACCAATGCACTATATATATATACATAATTATTTCTTTTCTTTTTTTTAAATAAGATATTGTTCCTCATGAATTAGAAACTTTAAATGAGGCTATTCAAATGGAAATTTGGCGTTATGTTTGGCGTGAAAATTATGCTCAAATAATTGTTGAATTTGCT
The DNA here is from genome assembly GCA_905250075.1 of Rotaria sp. Silwood1. Lineage (NCBI taxonomy): Eukaryota > Metazoa > Rotifera > Eurotatoria > Philodinida > Philodinidae > Rotaria > Rotaria sp. Silwood1. The sequence goes on from CAJNOP010000004.1 coordinate 6,511,282, forward strand.
GATAGTAAACTAATTTCCAATATTATATGCAATGCTATTCAACCAAAATCTTATTTATTTGAAAATCATCATGAACAAACATCGAATAGAAGTTCGCTTAATAATAACTTAAGTTCATCAAATCGTATATCATTTTCAGTAAATTACCAACGATGTACAATTTTTTAATAAATCATTAAATATATGATACATCCTTCGTCTACCTACAGGCATATATAGATATATATAAATCAGTAATAATCAAGATTAACATTTAATGAATAAACTGGAGTAATTTTTATCATAATTAATAAGTAATGTAAAAACTCTTGAAAAGACTGTTGAAATCTATTTCTCGTTCAACAATATAGCATCGGATTGATTTTGATATGTTTTGCTTCAAAGAGAAAAGTTTGAAAAGTATATATATTTAAAAAAAAACAGTCTTCGGGAAAGCTCATTTTTGAATATTAATCATTCTCATTTGATAGGGCTAGCATTAAAACTCATCAGAGAAATTTACTTTGGAGTCTGTTGTTTCTCTCTAGAGATTTCAAAGAAAAAGCTCGTCATGCTATTTACTTCATAATCAACTGTCTAGTTAATGCATCATGCTTAAAATTTTATTATTTATGAAGGCATCATATAATTCATAACATTCAATATTAATAAACATCAAAATCTTCTACATACCATGTCTGTTAGAAGCAGCTATTCTTTTTATAAATACTCTACATACATCAGTTTGAATAATGTATGTATTTAATCAGAATTTTTTAACGAACATATACAAAATATTGAAGAAAAACAAAAGAGTTAACATTAACAAATTGAGTATGTTACTTTTTTTCTTACAAATCAAATTCAAATGTTTTGCAAAAAAGAACTTTCATTTTCATCACTCTCTTTTATTGATTGATCTTATGAAACTGCTTTGGATTCATCTTCAAAGAATTACTTACTTTTATGTCAAAGATTATTGTTATCAGTAATAATATACATAATCAATCAAGAAAATAACGCCATCTATAAAGAAGATTTTTATTAGACAAAACTACGTTTTTTTTTCATTCTTTCTTCAACTTTTTTTATTATTCTTAACTATTCATATTATTTGTGATAGAATTCTATATATAATTTTCAAATCCAATAATATTTCCCAATCAATATGAAATGATTCATTTTATTATGCGAGGTCAAATGAGATTGAATCGATCAAATTTAAGCAACGAAATTGAGTTTGTTTTGTATTTATTTAACATTTCTTCCTAGATGAAACGAAATCTTACTTTAAAAAAATAATAAAAAAAATGTCTTCAGAACCTACTGTAACAAAACCAATATTTTCACCAAATCGTACACGTTTGAAAACTTCGGATCAAAATAATTCTAATGAACATGAATTATCATCATCGGCAGCAAGTGAAGAAAGTCATACATTATTATCTGAAACTGTAACAACATTAGCAAGTAATGTTTATAATGAATTAGAACGTATTATAAAAAATTTCGGTGAAAATAGTGTAAAAGATCTGATGCCTGTTATGATATCAACATTAGGTTTGTTACAACAAAAAAGAAAAACAATAAAATTTTCTTGATTATTTTTAGAATCACTTGATAGTGCCCTAAACGAACGTGAAGTTAGTAAACTTGAAATTGAATCATTAAAAGAACAGAATGAACAATTATTTCAACAATATGAACGTGAAAAAGGTTTTCATAAAGAATATCAACAGGTAAATTTTTTATTTTATCTTTAAAAAAAAAACAAACAGATTTTAAAAATTTTCATTTTTAGCGTTATCTTCAAGTTGAAGATCATCTTGAAGAAACGAAACGTGAAAATGATGAAAAATTACAAAGTCTTGAATCTATTGTTAAAATATTTGAAATAAAAGCACGAAATGCTGCAGATCATGTTGCACGTTTAGAAGAAAAAGAAAATGAAATGAAAACAGAATATAAACGACTACATGAACGATATTGTGAAGTATGAGATATAAGAAAACCAAAAGAAAATAAGAAAATATTTTTCCATTATATATTTAGTTATTCAAAGCTCATTGTGATTATATGGAAAGAACGAAAATTTTATATGGAACTGATCGATTGGATCAATTATCTACGACACATAATGCTCCACGTTCTCGGTTAGTTTTGTCTTTTGTAAAAAAAAAAAAGAAAAGTATCTTGTATTTGCGGGAGCAATTTAAACGGTCAGACTAGACAATGTCGTCTAATATATGAGTAGGGTTCGGGTTCAAAAATTCTCGATTCAACAGACTCTACTAATGAGCGCTGATAGATATATTACATTATTAATCTATAGCCAATTATTGTAATAGTTACTATATAGGCTATTACTTATGTACAAACTGATTTATCTGTTTCCGAGCTAGACTAGTGCTCGTATTCAAATACATATGCGTATTTATCACTATAAAAATGATTTTACTAAATTATATAGAGGTAACCTTCCATTAACATCTCAACAACAATCTCAAGTATTAGACAATAAACAACCATCTTCTAATGAACCATTAACCGATGAAATAATTCCTTCACGTCCAGATCTTTCTTTCCAGTAAATTTTTATTAAATTTTTTAATAAATTAATTCATTAATATTAATTCTTTTTGTATTAGAACTTTTAAACAACCAACTGTTGGTGTTAATTTTCGTTCGGAACTTGAAGCTGCTGATGGTAAACAAACTCAAACAGAATCAATGACCAGTAATGATGCAGCTGTAAATACAGGTATATATCCTTTTTATTCTTTTTCTATCCCAACCCTTTCCCTTTCTCTCACATACAAACACACCTAAAATTCAGAAAAAAAAAATTCCATATTCAAACTTAGTTTTTCATGATGATTGGGTAGAGAATTGGTCAAGTAGTTGTAAGTAAATGAATTCATTTTTTTCTGTCCTAAGGATGTATGATATGCAAGAATAAAAAAAAAGCAAACTTAACTTGTATTTGACTAGTGCATGACTTTGTAATACGCATAAATATTTTCAGCTAAATCGGCAAAATCTACATCAACAATATCAATAACAAATTCATCAAAAATGTCTGATGAAATGTCTTTAAAAGAATTTGCATCAGGTCGGCTAGCTATTGTAAAAATTCATGTTGTCTAATTGTTTGTTTATTTAAACATGTGCTCGTATGATTAAATGAAATATGCCAATGCTGA
>CAJNOP010000004.1:6514473-6554956 GCA_905250075.1 Rotaria sp. Silwood1
TTTTTTTTCTTATTTCCCGATTTAACTGAACTTATATGCTGCTTGTGCTTTTGCTTATTTGTATGCATTACATTGTAAATTTCGTTGTTTTTTTTTCCGCCTTATATCTGATAATATTTGCATTTTGTTTGTTTGTGTATTGTCTATGTTGCATGCTATGTAGGACTGTTCTCGAAACTTCGAAGTCTCAATCTACTATCGGAACCATTTGATGACCAACAATTCTTCGTTAATGAAGATGAATTCGAACAGACAAACAACACTGCAGGTGATCTGAATCAAATCAGTTTAAGAACGAAAATAAGAATAATAAAAAGATTATTTTGCATGTGCATGTCAAAAAAAAAATTTTTTTTGATTTTGTTCTTCTTCTTTTTTTTTAATTAATTAATTTAATTTACGAATGATATTGATTTTTAAATAGATGTAGCAGCTAGTGATGATGATGATGATATGTCAACAAATGATGTGTAAGTTAGAAATATTTATTTTGATAAAATTATAATTGAACTTTTGTTTTTGTAGAAAAAATGCAGAAGTTTTTTATAAAGAAACACAAAATGAAAATATTGATATATCAGATGTGGATTCATCAGCAGATTTATTTGGTAAATAAAATTAATTATTTGAATTTTTTTTTTTTTTCTGTTTATTTTTATTTATCTCTTGTGTTTTTAATTCTTATTCAGTTCGACAAAGTTTTTACGGTGAGAATTTCTTGTTGTAAAATGGGACATAGGAAGTTTCTTGTTTGTTTTCTTTTTTTTTCTTTTTATTAATGCTTGGATAGATCTAATACTAATATTTTTGTTTTGTTTTTTGAATATTTATATATTAGCTATTATATTTTGTTTTGAATAATTTAGGTATGACAAAAGAAGTATCAAATTTAATTAAAGAAAATAATGAACTCCTTGAAACAAAGTATGTAAAACTACAAATAATAATAAAGAAAATATGTTTATATTGTTTTATTTGAATAGGAATGCATTGAATGTACTTAAAGATGATTTATTAGTAAAAATTGAAGAATTATCAAAGTAAAATAGAGTTCTTTACTATGTATATTTCATAAATTACATATTTTATTTTAAGTGAACAAGAAATTCTTCGAGAAGAAGTTAGTTCATTACAAACAGTTAAAAGTCGATTACAATCGAGGTAGAAAAAAAGATAACAAGAAAATTTTCTAATGACTAAAAAAAAAAAAATTTCATATTATAGAATAACCGAAGTTGAAGATGAACTTCGTAAAACACGTGAAGAACTTGAAAAAAAGAAAAAAGAAGAAGAGGTAAGATTAAAAAAATGTCTTCGTAAGCATGAAGAACCAAAAAAAAAAGAATTTGCATGTATACTTAACATAGTAATACTCTCTAATAGATTCTTGAGTTTCTTTGGAATGTAAGTTTATTTTACAAAAAAGTTTAATCTTTTTGCTGCTCTATTATCAATGAATAATTAGATTTATTTAAATGATTGCTATGATATTTTTATGTAATAAATTGTTTTGTTTTTTTTTTATAATATATTATATTCTATCAGGAAGATGTACCGATGGCAGATAGAAAGCGTTTTACTCGAGTTGAAATGCAACGTGTTCTTCTTGAACGTAATCAATACAAACAACGTTTATTTGAACTTGAAGAAGCTATTCATTGGCAAGATGCTTTACGTGCATCCAAACATGAACAAATGCATCCATCAACAACCATGCATGCGATGGGTGATAATGCATTTGATCAGACACAAAACAAGAAAAGAACAACATTTTGGAAACTGTGAGTTAATATTAACAAAAAAAACAGATTTTATAATGAAATTGGAAAATTTGTGTTGTACCCTCAATTATTATAGAAAACTATTCTCGCATTCTATCTATCCGTTCGGTACATTTTTCATTTTATTAGATATTTACTAATGTATGCATGAAATGACCAAGCTTATGCCGCAACAAAAAAAAAACGAAACCTTCGAACAGACATCTTTTTTTTCCTTATAGACAATTTCGATGAAAAGCAAAGGTACACAAACAAAAATACATTATCAACAAATAGTAGAACGAAATTCTTCACCTTCATTATCAACAAATTCTTCTAAAACTTCATCAAAACCTTTGTGGCGTATGTTCAGTAATAACTGGTTACCCACAAATGCTTTCATTTCACGTGCTGGTGCTATACAGAATGATATAAGAGAGGGTACAACACAAATGTCTGTGTTGTAAGAATAAAAAAAGAACCATTAACTATTATGATTTATTTTATTAGAATAAATACATTTTTTTAATTTATTTTTTCTTATTTCTATTCAATTTTCTAGTTTTTCGGGATTGTTTGGTACTGGTGTTAAAGATATTCCACCAAAACGCACAGCTACAACTAATCTATCTTCACTTTCTACAACAGTTAAACGTAGTCCAACCAATGATCAAATAACACCAATCATCAATAGACAAGAAAATACAACAGATGAAACCCATCCATTAGAACGATCAATATCGGACAGGTTTGATTTTTAAAAAAAAATATCTAAATGATAAAAAATTCTGATAAAGTTTATTTCAAGAAAACTTGAACATATCCATTTTCTATTCTTTACAATGATTATTAGTCTGTTTTAACATAGACATATGAAAAAGTATTGACTCTTTCAGTTGATTAGCATATATCTTTCTAAGCATATGAAAAAAATATCGAAAAAACTTCAAGAAAGCCTCCATGAAATGTTTCGTTACCTCATGATGTACTGTATATAGTTTTACGACTACCTCAAGTCCGAATTTCTTAAACTAAAATGCATGAAGTAAGAGTCGATGCCACTTAACAGTAAATTTCTACTGACAAATCCTGTGCACCAAGGCCTCTCGCACTGACTTCTCAGGTTACCTAACATAATTTAGCACACATGTAACATATGAAAATTAGCTCTAGGAAAGTTTCCTATCCTGAGGTGCACGTTTTTTTTATTTTGCAAAGCCATGTCTCTAACAAACAATTTTATCTATGTACATAATAATGATTTTTATTTTATTTAATGTAGTACGACAGTAATTGATATGCCGAAACAATCATCATCAACACGTCAAAGTAGTTCAATATTGATTAATGATGATAATCGTCTTCAAGCATATGGTTGGAGTTTATCATCAAAAAATCAATTAAAATTATCCGAAGTAAATGGTAAAGTTCAAGTTAATGTACCTGTTCCAGTTTATTGTCGACCAATATTTAATACAAATGATACAACACAAGTATATTCTTTTTAAATATTCTTTTTTGTCTTATTTAATTTTATTTAGATATGGTGTGCTGTTGGTATTGATCTCGATGGTTCATCATTAACTACTGATGATACATCAACAACAAATGAAACATCTGTTGATCAATTAAATAAACAATTAATTGAATCATATCATCAAATGATTGATGAACAATGTTTAAAACTATCATCAATTGTTTGGATTGCTGCTAAATCCAATGATACAGCTATGATTACAATTATTGATTCAAATAAAGCTGAAAAAGTTATTGATACATTTACATTAGGAAATACTGTTGTTTATACAATGGGTAGCGTTCCAGGTAAAATTAAAAACAGTATCATTTAATTATATTCTTTGTTATAAATTTCTATAGGACCATCAAGTACGGATTATTCACCATTTGATGATTCAAAATGGACTTTATTTGAAGCTGATACGGCATTAGCTAGTGGTAATATTTAAAGAAAAATTTTTATTAAAAAACTAAAAAAAAATTATTCGTTTAGATGTAAAAGTAACACCTTGTACTGTTTCATCCCTTTCTACAGGTGGAAGTAAGATTTCGTTATTTTCTTTTTTTTGTAAATAGATGAATCAAATTGTACGTTTTTTTAATTTGAGGTCGTTCAAGTACTTCAGAAACAGTTCCACTGGAATTAAAAGTATCTGAACAAGTTTTAGCTGATGTAGCTCGTCAACGTTAGTATTTTATTAATAAGATATCTATTCAATACATATCTTTTTTTGATAGAAGAAAAGAGAACTAGAGAAAATAGATCGTATTCTGTTTCGAAAGCATTTTTCTCTTGGTCAGGATTTGTTCGTCGAAAAGATAGTAACGCTCATTGTCTGGTTATTTTTTATGCTGCTATAATTGTTTTTTTTTTGACAAATTTCAATTTACACTCGCACGAAAAACAGATTACTTTTAATGTGAATTTTTCTTCTCTCTCGAAGTAATGATTTGGATAGAGAAATTTGTTTCCAATAAAGATGTTAGGAAAATAAGATCTAGATTATTTTCCTAAAATTTAGGATTTCTAGAAGATCGAAAGCCTAGTTTTCTAGTACACACAACCTATAAGTTTCTTTTGATTCTAAAAAGTGATAGATCAACTAATTATCTAGTAGAAGTGATATATCTAGGCTCTCTGCAACATTTTTTTCCATTTTCTAGAGAGTTAGTTGCTCTATCAGCCTGTATAATCAAAGGAAACTTTGACTTTGCAGTTCTGCATGCTGAAAACCAAGTTTTGGGTTTCTAAGAGATCCTGAGTTTTAAGAATGCAGTAGAGCTCATCGGGTGCAGAAACGTTGAACCGTACTTTGATACTCAATACAATTTTTCTAATCGGAATGGATAGTTGTTCTGAAGATACAAGATAGTTCTTTCTAGTTTTCTTGTTTTCGGTGATGAGTGTACTGTACGTATCTCACAGACACCTAAAGCCCGTCGGGTTCGAAACTAATCTGTGAGACTCTAGAATATAGTGAGGATTTTCTTTTTGCTCAAATGTTTGTTGGAAACAAATTTCTCTATCTAATCCACTATTCGAATTCTTTGTGCCGGTTGCTATTATGAAAAAAAAAATTAAATTAAATTTATTAAAATAAATTTTTGAAGTTACTGTATGTGAATATTTGTTTGTCTTTTAGCTGGAAATGAAGATAAGAGTAATTCTTCAGCGAAATATCCAACCGTTTGGTTAGGATCAGGTGATGGATGGTTATATATTCATTCAGCTATAAGTGAACACCGAAAAACAATTGAAAAAGTTTGGCTTCGACATGCTATTTATAGTATTGTGTAAGAAAAGAATTCTAAGAAAAAAAAACATAGGATTTATTTCATATTTTATTAGGCATGTTCGTGGTCGAGTATTTGTTGCACTTGCTAATGAAAAAATTGTTGTATTTCATCGTAATACAGGTATAAAAAAAATCTTAAAAAGAAAATAAATGAAATTATCGTTTAAATTTAAAGATGGAACATGGAATTTAAATAACATTCATTTAATTGTGACGGGTAAAAGTCGAGAATCAGTTCGATGTATGATTAATGTTGGAGAAACAATATGGTGTGGTGTAGCTAATCGAGTTTATGTTATTCATACACAAACACTAGAAGTTCGAGTATGTTGAAGATCTTTTTTTTATGACTTTAATTAAGAACTTCTTTTTTTATGATCGATTAGAAACAATTCGATGTTCATTCACGATCGGATCATTCTGTTCAACATATGACTTGGTCTGGTGATGGTGTTTGGTTATCAATTCGTTTATCAAGTACTTTACAATTATATCATGCACAAACATATCAACATTTGCAAGATGTTGATGTACAACCATATGTTGAAAAAATGATTAGTAAGCTTCTTTTATTTCAACAGCATTGATATGCGTATTTATTTTATTTTTTTTTTAGCAACAGAAAAAACTGGTCTTTATTTTGTTCATATTAGTGCATTGACGATCGCATGTCGTCGTCTATGGATTGGTACTGGTAATGGTATTATTATTTCTGTTCCACTTACTGACAGTAAGTATCATAGAAACATAATTTAATTAATCAAGATAAATATTATTGATTGGCATTACACTTAAGCTAAGAGATAGCAAATATTCAAATTACGTTAAGAATGAACCGTTGATAAATCTAAAGAAAGAGACAAGTTCAAAACAGAAAAAAACTCCCAAATGAATTAGTTGATATTTGCATTAACACCCCCTCTCTCTCTTCCTCAGGGTGAAAGTCAAATCTCAAGGTTATGATCTTCTAAATGTAATAGAAGACCAGCCTATCGGAACGAATGCAAAATAGTAATGTAAATTATCGTAGTGATGGATCTAGGGTTTTGATAAATAGAGACACTTAAACAAAAAGAGTGGGAGAATCAAAGTCATAAGAAGTGTTTTGAAGTACGATTAAAGGTTGTACTGGCTCAGTTTTGAGCGTTTTCTAATGAAGAAAACTTGAAAAATAGTTCGAAAGGAAGAAATGATTGTTCCCAATCCTTCTTTCTTAATCCACTATTGAACTATCGAATAGATTAATTGATTATTTGTTCGCTGTTTATTTATAACTTTTTTGATGGATCTAATTTTAGTTGTTCGATATGTTTTCTTTCAACGAACAAATGAGTTTCTATTGCGACGTTGAAAAAAGTGCACGCATTAACATTAATGAGAAACAGCTGTTCCAGAACTGATAAATAGGACAGAAACATGCTTTAATATTATTTTGTTATGGGATTATAGACAGTCTAGAAATAAAATGATTAAAATTTTTACTAAGTTGAAAGAAACATCAATATGACTTTAATTGAAAACTAAAATATTTGACAAATCAATTGAAATTACGCAAGAATTTATCAGTTTCAAAAAAACAAGTGTCAGTATACGAAAAAGATAATAATCATTATTGAAATACTCATAAGCTCAAAACTATCTATGTCATACAGATAAGAAACTTATTTGGTAATAAACGATTTTCTTCATACTTCTTTCAAAACAGGTGAAATGTATAACTTGTTACATTCCTGAATGATGTTGCCTATCTGAAACGTATAAGAAGTTGATTTCACTAAATTTTGTTTTTTGTCTAGATATATCAGCACCATCATCGAGTTCATCAACAACAAAACCTGGTTCTGTTGTTCGTGTCTATGATCAAACATCATCAAATTATATTCCATATTGTAGTATGAATAATGCCCAATTATCATTTCATGGTTATCGAGATGCTGTAAAATTTTTTGTTGCTGTACCTGGTCAACCACCATCGAAATTACTTCATGATGATGAATCAGTTAATTCAACATTAACTTCAAACACAACTGATACATCAACATTAGCGTTTGGTGATATACTTGTTGTAAGTGGTGGTGATGGTTATATTGATTTTCGTATTGGAGATTCAACAACAGAAAAACTTGATGATGTAAATAATAGCAATAGAAATATATCATATCTTATTGTTTGGCATTTGGGTTCGACTTAAATAATGATTAAATTACTTCCGCATTTTATCGCGTACCTATAAATATATATATTTTTTTTCACCTAGTCAGAGAAAAAGGAAAAAAAATGATCGATACTCTTTTTCTTCTTCGGTTTTTTTTTGTTTACAGTGATGTAACAAAACGCGATAAATTTCTCTATAAATGTATTGATAATTAATATTTACACTTCATATTTCCTGTCCTATTCTCTAAATTTATTATTTATTCTCGTTATTTCATTCTGTTTACACACTTTATTTTATTTGTTTTGAAAGAAAGAAAACAAGAACGAAAACAAATCTGTTGTTTGTTGGTTTTCATTTTGATGCTTGGACAGCTTTTAATACATATATATATATAGATGATTTCTTTTTGTGAACAAAAAAAACAGAAGAAAAAATAGAATTTTGAAAATATGTTTTACTGTTTTGTTTTGGTTTTTCTTTTTCGTTTTTTCTTTGAATTTTATTTTTTATTGAATTTTTCGTTTAATGTAATGAATTAAGCTGATGAATCAATATTAAGTTGTTCGAGTGCGAGAAGTGTATCAGTCATTTTATCTTTAAGATCATCTGGTATAAGATGAGGTCGTATATGAATTATTTCACCAATTAATTCATCAAAACCATTTTCGATTGATTCAATTAAGACTTCACGAACTATTCGATCAGAACATTTCGGTGATTCGATCAGTAATTTCGAACAGTCTAAATCCCGTTTATAAGTTGTAATCACCAATGGATGTGGATAGTTTTCATTTGACTGTTCAATAGTTGCATTAAATGCTAGAAGTAAATAGAGAATATTTGCTTGTCCATTGAAACAAGCTAGATGAATTGGGTAACATTCATCATGATTAGGTCGATCAGGATAGGCACCTTGTCGTAGTAAATAATCGACTAATTCATAATCATTTCGTTCAATAGCCATAAGAAGTGGTGTTTCACCTGAATTTGTACGTTCATTTAAATCAAAATTTCCATATTGACAAAGAAGTTCGACGAGTTTTACTGAACATTTATCTGAATAACAAGCAGCATGAAGTGGATTTGTTCCTAAGAGTATAGAAAAAAAAGAAAATCAATTAGTTTTTTTTTTGCAATCAAATAAAATAACAATTACCTTGACTTGTTTTCCAATCAAGTTTTGCCTTAGCCTCGAGTAATAATTTTAGACAATCGACTGAACCACAATGACAACAAGCATAAATAGGATTGAAAATAACACCATCCTCATTTTGATCTAAGAAAGAATTATTTTATTTTAGTTTTTAATTAATTTCTTAGCATTCTTTTTTTCCTTCATTTTTAACATACCAAATTCATTAACATCAAGTTCCATTTGTATTAATTTTTCAAGTATATCACTATGACCATAAAAAGCTGCAGCTGTTACATATGATGGACTTTTTTGATCATCAAGTTTAGCTCCATAATTACATAAAAGTGTAACAATATCCAAATTACCCGATTCAATAGCATACATTAAACATGTTTCACCTGTATTTGAACGTTCATTAATTATTTTTAATGTTGATGTATCATCCATAGTTTTTTGTTCATCTAGTAAATATTTTACCAGTGAATAATTTCCACTTGAACATGCATACATAAATGGTGTAAGACCATCACGATCAAATGTATCAATTGATGCACCATGTGAGTATAAGTATTTAACTATTTCAAGACGTTGTTCAAGTTTTTCAATAATTGCTTCATTTGATGGACTTACACGACGTGTATTATGTTCACTTAATAAACCACGACAAACAAGATGAACTAGAATATTAGACAAAACAAAATCGTCTTGTTTAGAAATTTCTATAAAAATTTTGTTTTTTTTTCTCCTTTAACTATACAAGATAAGTTTTCCATTCCGGAATATATAAACTTTTATTGCAGGAAGTTCATCGAGCATTACTTATATAACAAAGAAAAACCTCACTATTATACAAGAAACCATTATCTGACATATATTTTGATTAATGGTTTCGCCTGCTGAGTAATTAATGGATGTATATTTTATAGGTTTTTTTCTTTTCTTTTTTTTATATTTTAATTCTGACACAAAGATTCCCTGTTTTCTTTTTTTCAGATTATCTGATGTGGAAAATCGTCTTTTTTCATTCATTAATATTTAATATCTAATAACAAATTTCCTGTCTAAAAATGGTAATGAATATGTATGCATAACGTTTGATCATTTCCGCGCCAAGCTAGATTATTATAATTTTGACCTTGATTTGACATATACATAAAAGTTTTTTCTAGTTTGTTTTTTTTCTATTAAACTTGTTATCAATATATATATATATATTATTCAATAACCTTTTTTTATCCCAAGAGATATTCTCATTACACTTCTCGTTTTTTTTATAGGATATCCCTTGGTAATAAACTATTAATAAAATAAAACTTATTTTATTAATAAATAGATAACCTTGAAAAATAAATGACTATACATCTTAATTTTTTCTCTCACCTGGAGATCTTTCATCATCTTGATTTCCATTAACATTTGCGCCATTTTCCACAAGAATTTTAACAATTTCAAAATTACCATAAAAACATGCTTCTAAAAAAATTAAGTTTCTTAAGTCGAAAGCTTTTTTTTTAATTCTCTTATCAAAATTTTTACCACATAATGGTGTATATTGTAAACTATTTATTGCGTTGACATTAGATTTATATTCAAGTAATAATTGAACAACATGTTCATTAGTAAATTTAGATGCCCAATGTAAAGCTGTATCTTGACGTGATGTGACTAGATTAACATCAGCACCGGCTGCTAATAAATATTTCACAGTATCAGTTGTTTCGTCGACAATATTTTCAGGTCCAATACCACAGGCAAAATGTAATGGAGTAATACCTAGATAGAAATTTGAGATTATTTCATTTATATTAATAATAAATATACCGGAGAGTTGATCATTTTTCACAAATGTACATGTTTGATTTGGTTCCACTTTTCGTTCCTCAAGAAGATATTTAACTAGATTTGATAATGCATAACCTGATGCAGCATGTAATATTGTTAAATTTGGTATACCACTATAAATAACTTCTCGATCAAGTAATTCTTCAAGAAAATTTAATTCATTTTGTTTATAAGCTTGAAGAATAATTTCAGTACATAAACGCATATCTTGTGTACGTGATAGATCTAATAAATGATTAAGTTCAATATCAAATTGTGTACGATCATCTTGATAGAATGTTCGAATTAATAAATCGAACGAAGAATTATTATTAATATTGTCCGACATTTTATTTGTATTTATCTAGAAGAATAAGGAAAAAAAGAAAAATAATGATGAATGAATACTTATTTTCTATAGAAAAGGAAAGGTCTTTTTTTTTTAGTCATAAAAATAACTCTTCTTGCTCTTGCTCTCTCTCTGACACACTCTCGTTCCTTATGTTGATAGTTCTTTACTTTCACTACTTCAATGCGTGTGTGTATGTGCGTGTGTGTGTGCACAAGCCGTTGTCAGAGAAACTCAACGGCATCACTAATGACTGAACTGAAAGAATGAATAAGAGAATAGATGTACTATGTAATTTTAGGTCACATGTATCTGTCTCTTTTCAACACTTATCTTCTATTTTTAAAAACATATTCTCCAGACTGTTTACATGTATCATCTAAAAATATAGATGATAGGAAACTATCTTCAATAGACAATATATTTCAATAATAATAGCACTAACACAGACACTCTACCAATTTCCTATGCAAGTGCGTGACAACTGAAAGAAAAGAGAAAAAAGCACTGTCCATAGCCAAAGGAGCGCTTGAGTCAATTTGATTACATCAGTGTCTTTCTCTTCTTTGTTCTTGTAACAAACATTGAAGCAAAGAAAAAAAAGGAGAATAAAAAGTCTATGCAAATAAAAGCGGAAACATCCGCATGTCCGAATTACCAAACAGTCGTCGATCTCTTCTCTGTCTTTTCCTTCACTACATTGAATTCTAGACTGATGATCTTTTTCTTTTTCTCTCTCTCTCCCTCTTTCGCTCTTTCTTTCTTTCTTTCTCATGAGAACATAAAAAAAACGAGAGTTGATTGGAAATGAATGTCAATGACAACAACGAAATTAACAATGCTAGTATAATTTGAATGAATAGATAAATTATTAAATGTCGTTTTTTTTTGACCATGATAGTTTTCTTGATTGCTTTCAATCGTCATATTCATATCTTTAGATATAAATACAAATATATATGATTGGATTTGATCGACAGACACACTTGTCAAAATATTGGTTTCTTTATGGAATTTTTTTTTCTATTATATTAGCTTTTATTTATCCTGAATTTGGTTCCAAAGAAGGTCATTATTAATAAATATAATAATCGATCAAAGATAAAAATAGAAATAAAAATATTTCTTTTTGCTTTTATTCTTGTCTAGGTCCATTAAAACCTGAATGGACAATAAAATCATTAGGAACAATAATAATTTTTTTATTGAATGGTTGTTCAATACGAAGTGAGGTGAAACAAAAGGATTTAAATTGATCTTTTTGAACAAGATTTATTTTATTTATTTATTTATTTATTAAAATAGGAACTTTATCGAACAGTTCTTCAATATCGAATTCATTTATTTATTCAAATATTTTCATTTCTTATTTGTCCTTTTCTATTTACAATATTGTCTACTATCTATCGATCATTAACATATCAATACCAAGTTTCTATTGGGTAGAATTTCTTTTGATCAATCTCATCAATCTTCTTGTTTTATTTTTAGAATCAAAGCATTAGGAACTTTACCATCACCAGTATCTACTGCTGCTTATGTTGTTCGAGCTATTGGTGGAAATGAAGTAAATTCCAAAGAATCAGAAAATTTTTGTTTTTCATAACCAATTCATTACTTAAGGCAATTGCTATGCTTAATTCAACTCTTGGTAGCCTATTAGGAACAATGCTTACACCTATTCTTCTCTACATGATGGTTCGGTATTAAAGAGTGTTTTCATGTTTTTTTGTTATTTAATAGAAAATATATGTATGTTTCGAATTAACAGCTCGGGGAAACATTTTCCGGTGGACGACATTCATTTATTCATGTACTTATATCATTGTTAAGTACTATTTTAATGCCACTTGGTATAGGACAATTTTTACGTGTCTATTTTCCACTTGTTGTTAATCGTATGATGCCATATGCAAATACAATTAATAAGTAATCCATTATATGATATGTTTAGATAAATGTATATAAATATATATATGTTTTTATTTGTCTAGTTGGATATTACTTAGTAATATTTATGTAACATTTTGTCAGACATTTAAACAACATGGCCCATTAAATTTAACAATTATCGATTTTTTAATTCTTCTTCTGACAAGTATAAAGATAAAACCAAGAATTATTGATTTATATTTTTATTTTAGTTCTTAGTATACAAATTTTTTTAATCGTTATTTTGTTTTTCGCTTGTCGAAAAGTTCATGTTCGTCCTAATGATACAATTGCTATTGTGTTTTGTGGTAGTCAAAAATCATTAACTACTGGTAGGATATATAATGAGAATAGGATTCACAAAATATATGATTTGATTTTTGTATATATAGGAATGCCTATTTTACAAATGATTTTTCCTGAAAATATTTCTATAACTCTACCATTATTAATTTATCATCCAATGCAAATTATTTTGGGAAATTATTTAACATCAAGATTTCAACGTTGGTTAAAAGATGCGAAATATCAATGGTTCGTTATTTGAATTATGAAATATTATTATAAATGAATTTGTTTTTTTTAGGCATCATCGAATTAGTGGAAGAGTTTAATAGATTTCAACTTGTTTTTTTTTCTTGTTATTTTGTTAAACATTAAAAAATAAAGAAAATCAAGTTCATAGCTATATTTTTTTCAGATCATTCATTTTTAAGAATATGTCAACTCCATCTCGTCTTCGTTTGATGCGAGATTTTAAACAGTAAATTAGATCAATTTTATTATTGAACAAAAGTAATTTTCTTTTTTTTTCAATATTTAATAGACTACAAAAAGATCCACCAGCTGGTATTGCAGCTGTTCCTTCAGATGATAATATTCTTATTTGGCATGCTTTCATTCTAGGGTTAGTCGAAAACAAAAAACAGAATTCAGAAAATGAATGTCATTTTTTCTTCTAGACCAAGTGATACACCATTTGAAGATGGAACATTTCGATTATTATTAGGTATATATATAAATATCTAACGAGGGGAACTAGTTGAACTAACATTCACCGTTTGAGTACATATTGCGCCTACAAGAACGCCTTCGTGAGACTAGCAAAAATTGGCTATAAATATTCATGGGTACGAACTCGTTGAGCATTTTTCTAATCTTACTGACACTTCCTTATGAACTCAAACGATGGATAGTTTTCGTGTAAAATTGTTGAATTCTTCTATTGATATTAAAATTTTTTAGAATTTACGGAATCTTATCCAAATAAACCACCATCTGTTCGATTTACATCAAAAATGTTTCATCCGAATGGTAAAGCTCCTTTATTTTTCTCTCATCATTTTAAAATATATATTTATAATTTATAGTCTATGCTGATGGTGGAATTTGTCTTGATATTCTACAAAATCGTTGGTCACCTACATATGATGTTTCAGCTATTCTAACTTCCATTCAAGTGAATATTGATATTTAATTTAAAATTGAATATTTCATGTGTTTTCTTTTTCGTCTATGAATTATATTTTAGTCATTACTTGATGAACCCAATGTTTCATCACCAGCTAATTCTGAAGCAGCTACTCTTTATCAATCAAATCGACGTGAATATGAAAAACGTGTTAAAATGACAGTTGAACAAAGTTGGAATGCTGAACCAACACTTGCATCAAATCTTCGAACATCATGATAAATCTTCACTAGTTTTTTCGTCATGTGTTTGTTAAATAAACTCTATTGTATAGTTTTGTTCTTCTTTTTCTTTTTTTTGTCAATTATCGAATGAGAAATTTAAATGGTATTTCTCGGAAAATATCGGTGTTAAATATTGATTCAATTAATATTTGTATTTAAAGTTTATGTTTATTAGTGGAAAGATAATACTCTATGATCGTATTTCATTTCATGTTTGACAGAATATTAGTCATTTATGTGGTATGATATTTACTAAAAGAAGCAACAAAAAAAAATTTATTATAGGTGTAAAACAATAAATTTATTATTTTTTGCAATCAAGAAAGACAATCTTTATATACATTCTTTGACATTAATTTTTGCATGATAGAAATTAGACTAGAAGTGTTCCGAATTCATCTTGCATTTGATGTGTTTTATTTGTTGTCTTTTTTTAGCTTTCACAACTTTTTGAATTGAGGTGAAATATGAATTTCATTTTGCAAATTAACACTTTATTTAGACTTGCTTTATACAGTTGACACGATCAATTTTTATAAAGAGTTTTTTTTTTATTATTACAATGAATAAAGTAGTGAATATATAGTTCAGAAGAGATAATATGTGCCATCTCGGCGGTCGTGCGAACAAATTTGCAACATGAATAATAATAATAATAACATAAGAATCTATGTATATTTTCAATAAGTTTTCTTTAATATAAAAGGGAAAAAACAAGTTGATATTTTTTCTAATTGTTTTGGTTGTAGAGTTTATAACTTTTATACGTGTTTGATAAATTTTTTCTGACGAAAGTGTTTAGATTAGTGGCCTATGGGAATAGTTTTTTCCCGTTATTCTCGTGTCGTTTCCCGTAGGAATCGGGAACGGGAACGATACTTAAAAATAAGTCTTCCCGATAATTGTTCTGTTTTGTTTTTTTTGTTTATACTCTCTAAATTTTGCTCTTTCAAACAAAAAATATCGAAGTCGTTCCAATATATACATTCTTGCAAAGACGTTAGCATCGTATATTAATCAAAAGAACCATAACAGATACCTAACAATACAAATTACACAAACTCATTTATAATTCATGAAACCGTACCTTCGAAATCATTATTATTCAGATTATTTCACAATAAAACATTATTATAATCTTCACTTTTGAAATCTTTTCGTTTTTTTGTATCGGTGTTGTTGATATGCTAATATTTTTCTCTTTTCAATTTATGAGCGAAACAATTCTCTTAACTTAATATTAATAAATTTCGACGTATAAATAATAATTTATATATTTTATTAAAATATACCTTTGAGGATAATTTGTTTTTTGATTGAAGGTCGTCTCACGTTGGGCAAAGTGCGGCGTTGACAGAAACTTGTGTCTGATAATGATATTTTTTCTAAAAGGCGACATATAAAATGATATTAAGAATTCTGAAGAACGTTCCTGTAGGACACTATTTGAGACAAGTAATGTCAACATTAGTTACTCTTGTTTCTCTTTATTAATACTTAGGATATATAAATTAACATGACTAAAATAACTTGTTATACAATATCCGTATATTTACGCCCTCTGTTGATTATAACACACGATTGATTTATTCTAATTCATGACATGTGTTCATCATTGAGAAGAAATTTCGATATGTATATATATATATTTATTAAGAAACTTTTGTATCTATTCACTTTTATTGTTTAGTATTTCCATTTCTAGATGAAATTGTTGATTATGAATTCAAAACTAATGTCAAAAGAGTGAATTTCTTTCATTTGTTCTTGTATTTGCAAGTATATTCAAAAACGTACAAACAATTCCTTATTTTTTTCGAACTTATCAACTAAGATTTTACAAATATTATGGCTTCAAATAATATAAAACCAACACCACCAGATTCTAAACTTTTAATTTATACTCCCATTGAATTAAAAGATCAAACTGATGCATATCTTGAATCATGTTTTGCTGCTATTCAACAGAATCGTTATACAATGGATTCAAATATACTTTTACAAATTGGACAAACAAATAAAAAACATAAAGAACATATATCACATGCACTTCTATATGGTATATTAACTGATATAAATAATAAAGCAAGATATTTTCATGATCTATTACTTCTTAATGGTACAAATCTTTCATCAATAATTTCTATACTTGAAACATTAATTATTAAAAATTGGCGTCGTATACATGATAATGTTCGTCAACAATTATTATGGTTTTTACGTGAAACATTAACAGCTAATATTGATGGTATTGATCGACTTTATTATGTTTTTTTACGACAAATCAATCCACATGAACAATGTTTAGATTTATGTGAAACAATACTTGAATTACTTTTAGCACATCCATTATTTTTAAAAACCTATCCTGAAATGATGTTATTAACAATTTATACATTTTTATCAATATTTCCAATTTATATACGTCGACGTTCTCAACAACAACGACAAATTGATTTTATATTAACATTAACACGTGAAAATATTCATTGTATTGGACGTGATGCTATACGTTTATTATTACAAATCGGACATATACGTGAAATTGATTTATTTTTAAAACATTTATCATTAAATACATCAACTGATTATTTACCTAAAATATTATCATTACAAACTGAACCAAAATATTTAGCATTACCATTATCATTTG
This sequence comes from Rotaria sp. Silwood1, assembly GCA_905250075.1. Classification (NCBI taxonomy): domain Eukaryota; kingdom Metazoa; phylum Rotifera; class Eurotatoria; order Philodinida; family Philodinidae; genus Rotaria; species Rotaria sp. Silwood1. The sequence goes on from CAJNOP010000004.1 coordinate 6,531,291, forward strand.
ATTTAGAAAAACAATTACAATTTCTTCTTGATAATTGTCGTTTAAATAGTCAAGAAAAATATTATTTTGATTGGTTTCAAAATCAATATTTAAATTTTAAACAACATCCAGATGCAATTTATTTATGTTCACATATTATACGTTATGTATGTGTTGTTTGTCGTAATCAATTAAATACAAATAAAATAACACGTTGGATATTTATATCATGGTTATTAACACAATTATATAATTATCAACAAACATTACAACAAACTTTAATATCAGCAAGTCAAACAGCAATGAATGCTGCTGCACTTATATCATCATCATCACCACAATTAATGCAAATTAATGAACAAATAGTACAATGTCGTTTAGCTATTTATTATGATTGGTTTTTATTTGATATTAATAATTTACAACAAATAACAAATGAATTTGATGTACAATTAAATTCAACTGTTGTTGGTTATCATTTATTAACAATGTCATATTATAATGCTAAACAAATGTTATTATTTCTTTTATATACATCAGAAAATTTAATAGTATCATTAAAAACATTTTTACAACAAAATATAGCAAGATTATTTATGGAATTATTTCAACGTATACCAATATTAAATTCACAACAATTATTACAAATGTTTACACATGATAGAGAAATTTATCAACGTTTACTTACAACATTTTTTTCTCTACCGTCATCAACTATGAGTAAGTTGCAAAGAACTATTTGAGAAATATTTTAGATATGTCAAAGATTCTAATACTCAATAGAGATAATCTTGAATTGATATAAATGTTGAAAGTTAAGAGAAACAATAATGTTAAAGATTGTAGAATTTCATCATAATACATTTATCTATAACGAAAAAAAAAACTCTTTTACTCAAAGTTTGAAAAGTGTTTTAGAAGATCTAATGAAAACATCTTTATCGGAGTTTTTACTATGATGATTAAGAAATTCAGAATGAAAGATATTGAAGATATATATGTTACGGTCAAAATTGGAATTCGGTCAAATTCTAAATTTGTCAAGACAAAATCAGAATTTTATTTTCATGAACTGTAAAACTGAGACAAAAAGCAACACTACGAATACGAGTGAAATCAAAAATGATGATGAAGACGAGAGACAGATCTGAGTAAGAGCGAAGAGATCTGGATTTATATTCCAAGGTTGCGAGTGAAATTAGAGTGAATAAACGCGTAAAAATGTTAGTCTTACTCAAAAATTCATCCTTACTAACAAATTTTTTACCCTCATCAAGGCTACCCGCGACGATCTTACTTAAAACCTTCTTCCTGACTCTCATCACCATCCTTGACCTCATTCTTATTTTTGGTATTGATTTTTGCTTAGTTTTATAATTCATCAAAAAATTATTTTCTAATTTTGTTCAGTCAAAATTAAAATTTCAATTTTGTCCGAACAAATTTAGAATTTGACCAGATTTCAATTTTTTTTACCGTTACATATATTTTTTTTTCTTGTACTGATAGCCTTAAACAATTTACTAAAGAGATTATATTTTGATTTATTCTTAAATTTAGATGTTTCAATCAATGATGAAGTTATAGTAATTAATGATGATAGTAATCCAAATGCTGTTATGCCAGTAACAATGGATGAAGAACCAAATGATATAATGATAATGTCAGTAAATACAACAGCTGTACCACGTTTTTCTGATGATGAAGAAGAAGATGATGAATATGAAAATCAAAGAAGTTCATTGAAAATTTCAGATCATGATTATGATGATGAAGATATTTTAATGATTAATGAAGAAACAAAAACATCTATTGATACATACAATACAAATATAATTCGTACAAACTTCCCATTTGATCGATTTCGTTCATATATAAATGATCGTGTACAACAAATGGCATTATCTTATTCAGTATCAATAAATCGTAATAAATCTTCATTACTTACACAAATATATAAACAAATTGCTTCATCATTAAGTGATAAACGTCCACTTATATTAAAAACACAAGCAAATGAACCAGCTGGACCAATAAATTCCTATGCTATGATAAAATTTGAAAAAACAAGTGATAAATTTCAATCACGTTTATTAACAATATTTGATGAACAAACTATTGTTCATGCTCTTTTATGTTTATGGTTATTACGAGATTCATTTCAAAATCGTTTATTACCTTCATTAAGAACATCTCAATCGAATAAACAAAATTCCATATTAGAAAATAATTTTCGTGATATTCCACCACAAAAATTAAAACGTTCAATAAAACAATCATCTATATATGTTTTATTTCGTTTAATTAAAGATGATATAACAAATCAAACTGTTTATATAAAACTTTTACAAGCTATGTATTTTTTTCAGTCAGAATTAGCTTATATATTTCTTTATTATCTATCAATTGATATTGATGATATGAAAATGGCTGCAGAAATTTTTGAAAAATTTGCACAAGATATTATTAAATTAAGTAGTAGTCATAGAAAGTAAGTTAAAAAAAAATATCCAAATATATATATAGAGAGAGAAAACAAAATAGATTAGAATTAAGAGACATGTAGTTGCTCATATAATTAAGAGTCTGAATAGTTATTTAAGTAGAGAACTTTATTTTCAACAAGAATTTTTGCCAATGAAAGCGAATGCTACTTTTCTAAGGATAAGATTCATAGGCTGAATTGAATCGAGTTTTACTGGTTCGAATTCGATTCGCTTAGTTTTTGGTCTCTGAAAAACCAAGTACTTCCATTCCTAGAGTTAACAAATAGACTTATATTTGAATTACTCAGAATGATAGAGTATGCAATTCTCCCTCCGATGTTTCTTCGTCGAGATACATGAATCATACGCAAGTTATAAAAGTCGTTTTTATTCTATTATTTCATATGAAAATACTATTTTTATGCTTTTCGTATGGCTGATGTCGCTTGGTCAATACACATTGCAGAAAGCTGTAAGAGATTTCATTTTGTACAGAGATTTGTTCTCTATCATTTTGAGTAACTAAAACAGAATCGTATTTGCAAATATTAGGAGCGAAAATACTTGTTTTTTTCAGAGAACCTATCCTGGAAAGGCTCATCACCACCTTTATCCTTGAATATTCTTATTGGAAATAAAATTTTCCACGTCGAATAATTTCAAAAAGAAAATGTTTATCTACTACATAATGAATAAACTAAAATAACATATTTGTTTTCTTAGACCAGCTATTCCACCAGCTAAAATGCCAACATATGATCAAGATTTTATTGATTTTATACATGAAATTTTAACTTATTGTGAACAAGATGATACCGAAACATTTCTTTATTTATTTTCATATATCTATCGTTTATATTCAAAAAAATTCTTTAATAATATTAAATTAATACGTCTTCTATTACATACAATAAATCATTCTGAATTAGAACAATTTATGTGTGATATACTTAAACATCAATTACAATTATTTAATTCCCATAAACTTTATTCAATTGTTGATCAAACATTATTATTTGCACAAAATGAACAAGAAGATTTTTGGAAATTATTAGGTGCACATGATTTTGTACAGAATGATTATGAACAATTATTTACAAATATAATTGAACATTTACTTAATCAAACAAAATCAGTTATTGGTGAACAACGTTTAGCTAAATCAATTAATTATACAACATATCGTAATACAATAGCATTAGCTAATGTTTATGATATATTAAAAACAAAAATTCCTACCTATGGTATTGTTTGTTGTTTATTGGCACATGAATTAACAAAAAATTTTTCGGAAAAACTTTGTCTTTTATGGCATGAACAACATCATGATACATTTTGGCGACATCTTGAACGTATATTACAAAAATGGATACAACGTGAAAATGATCAAACTAAACAAAAAATTGATTATAAAATTGGTACAATTAAAATGGCAAATGAAAATGGTTTAAAATATATTTTACAACATTTAGAAATTTTATTAGAAAGTAAAACTATTGATATTAATGAAAATAAAATTGATCAAGACGATTTACATGATCGTTTGACTATTGATGATAGTTTATTAAATATTCCATTATCAAAAACAACTATTAAATTATTAATTGATTGTATACATAAACATGAACAAATTTATATAGAAAATAAAAATTTTGTTGATCGATTTGAAAATGGAAACTCAGTGTTACCACCACCTTTACCAACAACAACAGCAACGACGACAACAACAGCATCATCAACAACATCGATTAAACGACGAAAATTGGACAATAAGTTCTAGTCATATTTCTGCATGCTGTTTTTTTCTTTCTTTTCGTAATACGTGTTCTGATGTTCTATATCAATGGTTTCTTATGAAACATAAAAAAAACGATAATGATTGGATTAGTTTATTTCTTTTAAAAAAAATTTATTAGTATTATTAGATAGATCATCTGTTCACTAGTTAGAGAATGAATTAGATAGATATAAAAGATATTATAGATAGTTATCATAATCAAAAAAATATATAATAATAAGAATTTTAATAGAACACAGTGGGATTTAGGAGAAATAAAACGTATTTCGGTTTACTTTACAGATTCTCAAGCTTCTATGACTTTTATGCACTTTACACTCTGTACTTCTTTCCATTGTTTTATTCAGCGTGCATGCTGAAGGAAGCGTGTCTCTCCAAAGGTCGGATTGATCCTGGTGGAGTTTGCGAGTATTGTACTATGCACTACGTGTCTGTGCTTCCTGTGTGTTAAGTCACCCTTCTAGAAGAGTAAGTCTGGATAAAGCATCGTGTTTAATCGTTGTATGAAGTGATTTAACCAGAGATCTAATAAATTATAATTGAAAATAAAGATTTACTAGAATCCATTATCTGTTGTTAAAACGCACATTAACTATAGATAAACTCGATTTGAGCTATAAGAATACAAACTCATCTATAGCAATTTGATAACACAATCAAAATTTTTAATAAGTAAAATGTCGATTCATAAAAAGGAGAGACAGTTGAAAATTTAAAATCAATTAGTTGGATGAACTTTGAACGAACATAGCTGCAATGAAAGAAAAGAAGTGATAGAATTAACATTGATTCATATTCTTAAAATTCGGAATATGAGAGATATCTCACACTAACTCTAGAAAAAAAATCGATGAATCTCTTTTTTAGGTTTATAACTCTCTCGTTACTCCTAGACTGAATATTGCTCATTCTCTTGCATAAGTCATTCGATCAATAAAAAGCAAAGAATTCAAAATTTTCTTGGTTGTTTTTTTACATACTTGAATATATGAAATGGTTAATCATTATTGTTTTATTAACTAATTTGATCTTCTCAAGATGTATTTGTATTTGGAAATATATAATATTATTGTAGATGTCTACAAAAGAAACTGCAACTGTTTCTTCTCCTATTAAAAAACTCAATAATTTATTTGACATATCATTGTCATGTTTAACAAATCGTTTTATATGTTCACAACTTGTACCGCGTCATACATCACCACGACAAAAAATCTTATTATGTCACGATATGAAAGGAGGATATCTGAAAGATAAGTATGTAAATTCAAAAATTTAGTTTGAATGAAAATGCAGTAATAGCAAAACTAGGCAACAGAGATGCTTATGTTGATAGCGACGTGCATTTAGTTAATATGGCAGAAATGTATGAATTTATAAAGTGTTTCGGTGTCTATCTCAGGGATGTTGATGGTTTTTAGGGGCGAGAGGAGTTAAAAATTCAGGTACCATGTGGATACTGATTTTTGAAACACTTTTCGAATACTTAACCGATGGTAGTGCATTGAGATATGTTATTGGTGATGATGTAATAGCAGCAGGTTTTTAATTACAATGAGCATCTCTGATAGGAAGATCTGTTGTATGATTTTTTTTTTCTTCATCATCTTATCTTGACTTAAGAAAAATACCTGAGAAGTTATGAAAATGTCAATTTTAGTCTCAGATTTATTATGTCGACTTAATTGTAGGCATATACAAGGCTGTCAATCATATGAACCTTGCTATCGATTTTTTCGTTGGCATCTAATCGACATATTCGTCTATTTTTCTCATGAACTTGTTACTATACCACCATTAGTTTGGATTGATTGTGCACATAAAAATGGTGTTCAAATACTAGGTCCGTATAGGTTTTTTTATTCTAGTATGAACTACATTAGAATATTAAAAAATAATTTCAGGTACATTTATAACTGAATTTGATGCAGGAAAAGAAATATGTCGTCAATTATTAGCATCAGATGATAATGTTGATCGTGCAGTTGATGCTCTTGCATTACTTATGGCATGGTATAATTTTGATGGATATTTATTGAATATTGAAAATCCAATTGAGGTAAGATTTATCTTAACAATGAAGACAACAATAGAATTATCTAATGTTGATTTTTAGCCAGAATATGTTAAACGTCTTCTTTCATTTGTTGCAAAACTTAAATTAGCTTGTGAAAAAATTGATCCAAATAGTTTAGTTATTTGGTATGATAGTGTGACTATACATGGTGAGTTAAAATGGCAAAATCAATTAAACGAATTGAATGAGTAAAGATATATGTGTATGTATTGTCTTTGATATAAACGATATTTTATATCTAGACCATTTTTTAATGTTTGTGATGGAATATTTTTAAATTATACATGGAAGATAGAAAAGCTTTTACAATCGAAAATTAATGCTGGAGAACGTTGTCGAGATGTTTTTGTTGGTATTGATGTTTTTGGTCGAGGATGTTTTGGTGGTGGTGGTTTTAATACATGTGAAGTGTGTTTATCTTTATTCATTTTTTTGTTTTTTACCTTTAAATAATCATTTTGTTTTGCTTTCAGGCAATGTCTGTAAGTTATACAAATGATTTAAGTGCAGCTATATTTGCACCTGGTTGGTTATTTGAAACATTGGATACAAATGAATTTATTGAAAATGATAGAAAGTAAATTAATCCAATTGAACTTGATAATTGATGTTAAAAAGAATAATATAGGTTTTGGAATTTACTAGAACCATATACAAGTCAAAGAGTTCTTCATATGAAATCCTTAACAACATTTTTTTCTGATGGTTTTGGCAAGGAATTTTTCGTTCATGGTGTAGTAAGTTTTCAAACTCTGTTTTCTTAATATTTCAAAAACAAAATATTTAAATTTAGAACCTCGCACGCAATTCATGGTATAATCTTAGTTTACAATCTTATTTACCTAATGTTTTAAGTGAAAATAAATGGTTAATTAATCATGATGATGCTTATTTTGGTGGATCATGTATTGAATTTAAAGCAGATGCTAATGGCTATTTTAAGTAAACTTCTATTTCTTATTTTATTAACCTTCTAACAAGGGAACTATGTCAACTGTAACCCACCGTTTGAGCTCATATTGGATGTACAAGAAGGTCTCGTTGATTCTAGAAAAGATCGACAAGGTTTCATTCCCATGGAATTTTGGAGGCGGCTTATGATCATTTTACTAACATGTCTATCCTTTTTTAGGTTTTCATCAGAAACTCAAATACCCCCCCCCCCCCCCCCCCCCCCCCCGCAATAGAAGATCCCCCTTGGCAAAAAGTTTGAAAGGCGTATTAGAAGACCCGGGTCTTGTAGTCCGACCAAGAAAAAATTTCAAAAACTTTTCCTGAAACCTATTTTGTTTTCATATCAAACTATGCGTCAAAATGTTTTCAGTCTTATCCGATGATCGGTAGATAATCCCTATCCGTTAAAAGGATATCAAAAGGCGCATCAAACAGCATGTTCCTTTTTAAACACTGTTGCTCTCTACATGTCATTATAGTTTTTATTATCTGTAAATGAGATTATAACAGTTTCAGAAGAAAAGAGCTGAACGATAAGTTCCAAGTCTAAACTCCAGCTATTCGACGAAGTCTTTCGACTTGTTTATCAATTTTTTTCTCTGCATTCGAACTGTCATAATCCTAGACTGGAATTTCGCCCCAATTTGTGTTCGGATAAAAATATCAAAATGACTAAGTTTATTGATAAGAGTTTACAAATAAAACTCTGGTTAGTAATACTATCGAAATTCGACGTATTTGTTAATAATTATCACTTTAACTCTTTCTTCTCCATAGCTTAATTTGAAGGCCCCAAATCGAAATTCGCTCAGCAACGGCAATATAATAGTCCCTAATACATATAGGAAGAGTTTGAAGCAAATCTACCAAGTACCAATGCTCTTCACTTATACCGCATATTCTATGTACTCTTCAATCTGGAAAAGGTCATTAAATTCACAAAAATTTAAAAAATTGAAAAATCTATACATTCAATTAGTCAAACAATTCGAAACTATTACTTGAGAATCTATAATACATAAGCCATAATTTGATATGAAATTTGTTTCTATATGCCTTTCTGTTCAAGAGAAAAAAACTTAAAAAATGGTATCTATATATATCATTAGGAAAGAAAGGGTTAATTTTATGTAGGAACTTCTTATGAATGCCTCCGTTGAGTATTAATAAGAACTTGATTTGCTGAAAAGTACACCATATGTTAGTCAAACAATCTACCTTTCTACACAGATTGCTGTCAATTTTTTTTCATACCTAAAACATCTTCGAAATGTTTTGAGTATGGGTGTGCAGAGCTTTGTGTTTATAAGAACTTTGATAGATTTTTGGATACGTCTGTAGAGGTTAACGTATTATTGGAAGCAGCAGTATCCACGATTCAGAAATTGGCAATTCAAGGAAAATGCAGGAATTCAAGAGAAGTTGTAAGATACCATCATATCTCGAATTTCTACATTTTCCTTGAATTCCGTGATTTTCATAGTGGTTATAAGAAGTAGATACGTAAGATGTCGAAATCTCTTGAATTTCTTGAATTCCTAGATTTTCCTTCATTTCCTTGACTTCTATGGAGGTTATATGCAGTTGATATGAAAGATATCAACATCTCTTGAATTTCTTGAATTTCCAATTTCTGGATCGTGGAAGTATCTCATCGGCGGACGAAACTTCAGACGGTTACAGAAATCTAATCGGATAAACGCTGTTTTGCTGACACTAGAAAAACAGGGCACTAATACGAGAAGCGTCACACATGTACATCATTATTTACGACTATATAATCTCATCGACAGGCGTTTATCAGAGTATTTTTTGCGAAAACAGAAATATGAAATGTAAAAGAAAATTTTTTCAAAATGTTTTCAAAATTTTAACCTAAAAGTCGGATTAGAAGACCCCTTGGAGATTTTTTACGCTCGGACATATTAGAAGAGCCGGGGTCTTCTATTGCGGGGAGGAGGATTTAATGGAATTTCAACATGAAGTTTTGCTGAGAAGTTAAGACTAATAACCCTTACAATATTCTGAAAGTTTCAAGCGAAAAATAGATTCCTTTGTAAAGAACTGGATCCAAAGTTCAGTACAACAGACATAACTTGGCTTCAAATCTCTATGGAGTTAAATCCTTTTAGACTTTTTATAGTCTTATTGGAACCTCCTTGTTTGTCCTATATGAGCGCAAACGAGAGGTTACAGTTGCGATAGTTCTTTCGTAAGTTTCTTTGTTTTTGTTTTAGGTTGTTTAAATGTCTAATACCAATCGAATCGATTTGTGATATAACTTTAGTTTTTAAACATATTGCTGATATTGTACTTGAACTTAAATTTGATAATGGGAAACACATGCGTTTAGAGAAAAGTGACAAAGAGTTGATTGTTCATAATTGGAAACGAAAGTATGAATATTTATTTGTTTTATTCGTATTAGAATTTCTGTTTTTTTTGTCAGAACTTATCGACTTGTTATTAATGAACACGTATCGATAACTGATATATCAATTCATTATGATGAAAATATACATTCAACTATCAAACTTGGTTATTTATCGGTTAGATAATAAATGAGAAATTTATTTCGATAGAAAGAGAAAAATTTGTTTAGATTCATCCTATCGAGTCTCATTGTTTAAAAATTGAACCATTACCACCTTTAATACAATCGATTGAGCAAACATCAAATTCATCGATTATTTTACATTTTGTTGATTCTATTCATGAACAACCATCATCAATTATATTAGTTTTTGTACGTGATCAATTTGAACAATATTCATTTCTGGGTGCTACACGTCAATCATATTTTGTTATTTTTCAATCAGAAACAATCAATAATAAACAAGATTATTCTATGTTAGTTATTCGACATTATTCATTTGATAGTTTAGTTTTAATTAATGAACAAATTCTTAAAATACCGATGGCGTTTAATTGTTTACAAGGCTTTTGTTCGAAAAACTCTTAATAATATTTTTACTTAGTCTTTAGAATAAAAAATAAAATAAAATAAGAAACTTTTTTTTAGATTGATATGGAGATGAATATATCTAATTTAGAAATTTGCTGTTTAGCTTATGATAAACGGTTTGATCAACTTAAAGCAAAAATAGATGCTAATCCTCAGTGTATAAAAGCAAAAGATCGTGTACGTAAATTCTCTTTTATTTATAGAAGTTTCATAAGATCATTAATGATTTTAGGATGGTCGTACTGTTCTTCATTGGGCTTGTTCAAGTGGTGCAAAGGATATTGTTCAATATCTGCTTGATGTTTGTCATGTTCGACCAGATATTCCTGATGAAGTAAAATGAACCAAAAAGAATGAAATAATTTTATATAATAATTTTTTTTCTCGTGATTTTCCGCACCGCCATGATTGACGACAGAATCTCTACAGATGCTCCATTCTGATTTCAATGACTTTTAACTAATAGATGCTATGGCTATAGAAAACAGCCATATGAAAAAAAATTCGATTGTTTAGATAGATCTGAATAGGAAACCAAATCCTTTTGAAATTGTTATTAGAACTCTACATAATACATATGGGCAGACAATCATTGAAATCGAAAGGAGTCATTTGACGATATTTCTTCTGTAGGCAACTACACTGCTTGACACGTGGCTACAAAGTTTTGTGACTAAAACTCGCTGTCTATAATGATGAGTGATTCTGGACCAATCACCAACAGTTATTTGTCTTGGATCACCCGCCCGATAGCACATTTACTCCATGTCGACATACATTGGTTCTTGTGGCTAATAAGTCACTAGTCAGTGTGTATGAGAAGCTCAAACAATTGAGCAAGAGAACTCTGAATTAAGTTGGCCTTCCGTGATGATAACGACAAGAAATACTTTTCTTTTCGTATTAATTAGAAAAGTTGAATTCAATGGATATTTCAATTGTTTTTGTTTCAGCTCGGTTGGACACCATTGATGATTGCAGTATCAACAGGTCATCTAGAAATCGTTCGAATGCTTTTACAAACAAATAAAGTAGATATAGAACAATCAAATTCATCGGGTGCTCGACCTTTACATTATGCATGTTCAAAAAATTTTTATGAAGTAAAACACACAACAATAAAACAAACAAAACCAAATCTTCAAAATTTTTTTAATTTCTAGATTACTCAATTGTTACTTGAACATGATGCTGATATAAATGCAACAGATAAATATAAACAAACACCATTAGATCGTTGTTGTTCAAAAGGAAACACACGAATTGTAGAACTTTTATTAAAACATCCAAAAATTGATTTAAGTATGCATAAAGAATGTGATGGAGATCATTCATTATTTCAACAATAATTATTATCATCATTGTTTCTTTTTTTGTTTTGTTTTATTTATTTAAAAGAAAAAAGAAAAGAAGCTCTTTTTAAGTACTAATTCTGAAAATAAAAAACAAGGCTAAGATATAATTAACAATTGTATGAAAAGAAAGACGATTTTTAATGTTTTGTTAATTTAATAATGAATGATCGTATTTGCATTGGATACAAATGAATAGTTCGTCCATCAAAAATTGGTGTTTCGTTGTATTCACTTTTATCTTCTAAAAAAGAAAAAAAAGAAGATATTGAACAAATTTATTATTTAAATAAATAAATTACACACCATATGTTGAATCTACTGTCCATTTTAATCGATCAAATGCTCCAGTTTTATACATATTTGCACCTAATGTTACTTCTTTAGCATCAACTAATTTATGATTGTTGAAAATTTTCTATTAATATATAAAGATTTTATTGAATCAATATTTTTTTTATTGTAAAAACTTCCTTACATGAATTTGAATTGAAATGGATTCTGATAATTTAGAATGCTCATTACGATCATAGATATGTTCAATACGAAAAAGAATAGTTAAAATATTTTTCTCATGACTCAATGGTTCTATTGTTAAAATATTTACTTGTGGAGGTAATTCAGTGTTTAATAATGACCACTAGTAAATACAAATACATCTTTTATAAAGAATATAATTAATCTTAAAATTACTGTTTTATAATCAAGTGGTTGATCTTTGAAATCACTTCGAAAAGCAATTATTGGTCTCCAAACTGATTTCAATGCATATTCACGAAAGAATTTTATATTATCATCAGGTTTAGCTATTGACAGTAGATGACGACCTATTGATACATACATATATATAATTAAGAAATAGTGAAATATTTATTTTTAATTTGGCTTACCTCGAACAACTAAACCTTGACCATCAATACCTAATTCATTCAGAGTCTAAAGAAAAGTCAATTTTGCAAATAAATAGTAGAGATTTGTTTTGGTTTTATACATACTTCGGATACACCTAGACTATCATCGGTTAAGACACGTCGATGAATCTATATGATAGATGAGAAATAGTTTAGTGAAGGAATATAAAATAAAATGGATTTTGTAATTGACAAGCAATTTGTCAGATAAATATAATTAAACATTCAATTTTTTACGACATGGTGAATTTCAGTCGCGAAATTAGAAAGTCATAAAATGCGTTTCTTTGAAAGCAGCATAATACTAACATCTTAAGGGCAGCTATAAGATTATGAACATTTGGCTTTTTACTGCTTGAGATATTACTTAGGAGACTTTGATTTGTATTCTATATATAAAGGCGTAATTAGATGACGGTTAGGAAGAGTTCAGCTACCCTAAAAGACTTTGAACCTCTTTGAGGACTATTACCAAATTCAAGTTTTCTTCCAGTTACACCACTTATCCTTTATTGAGAAGTGATGCTATAATCCGACCTATTTACTAAAAACTTAATATAACATATAAAAGTAGTGCTTATGTTTAAAACACAATTTTAGAACCTATTTTCAGATAAGAATCAACGAAATCTTTGTTGGTTAGTTCCATCAATCCATGAGAGGATAATAATATATATGAATGAAAGAGTAAATCTCAAGTACCAAAGGTTTTATTAAATCTTCTTTCAAATAATAGAAATTGCTTGTCATTAAAGTTAAAATATTAGATGTTTTAGGAGTAAGGCAGCAAGAAAAGAATAGGATATATCTTCGCCATATTTTAACCAAATAAGATAATTTTTTTTTCTAATGATACAGTAAAGTTCCAAGTTTTTATTCATGTGCAAATTTTCATGTTCTTCAATTTTCTCAAGTTTTAAAATAATCTATGTGCAATCTTAGAGTTTTCATTAGTCAATATGACTTTTCAGGATCCTCTCTAAACTTTGATATAATATTTCCATAAGTAGTCATCTGCAAAGACAAAAAGTTATCTGAAACTCCTTTGATATATTCCATTTTGTAGAGCTTTTCTTTAATTGATCATTACAGTAAAAAGAAATCTCGAATTTTATCAGCAAATGACAGTGCTGAACTTAAAAGTATTACAAAACATTCTATTGCTCTGTAGTTCTGAAGAAATGACGACTTTTTCCAGTATTGTGACCCGAATACTATCGTTTACTGATAAACTAGGAAAACATTTTACTCAAATCATTAGTGATAAAACGCTCTACAAAATCAGTCAAATCAAAATAGAAATTCTCAGACTTCTATGTTTCTTGTGATCGACTATTGATAGAAGTACCCGAAAGAAAAAAGCCAACTTCTGGATTAAAATAGATAGTGCTAGATATCAAATGTGACAATAAACTTTTAATATATGAATATAAATTTGTAACTTTTGTCTACTATTAGAAAAGAATTAACTCATTTTGTCAAAATATAGTGGAAATATTCCAGTATTCTTTGTTGGTTGGTTATTTCTGGGATATCCAGTGATTCTTGATTTCATAACAGTACAAAAAAAAGTCTCGTAACATTCTCACTTACCATAATTTCAACTTGTCCATCTTTTATACTACCACCACCTTGCGCTCGATCAGTAATTATACTCATTTGTAAATCTTGTTTTTCATCCTAAGTTTTCTTACAAATTATCTTTCACTTTTGTTTTCTCGTTCTCCCTACTTTGATCATGATACCAGTTACTAATGGATAATAATTACCAGCACTCTTTTCACTTTGTTTAAAACGATATCCATCACGTTGATCTCGTCTAATCCAAAAGAATAAAAAGACACATTGATTTCATGCTAAATTTCCTATTGATTCTATAGTATTACATTCGTTTCATTAATGATCGTCCACTGGAATCTGTATAATAGATTCCATTATTGTTAAGATCTTTACTGTGATAGGAAGTGACGAATTCGACACTATAAAAACAACAATTAAGTTTATTTTCTTATTTATATAAAGTATAATCTATTATACTTTATATTTAATCGTCCCACAATCCACTCGAATTCAATATATGGTGAATTGTCAAGTAAACGAATTGATTGATTAACAAATGATGAATAAACTTGAATGATTTCTTCATAACCTTTACGCTTTATAATTTGAAAAAAAAACATATTTTAAATGTCGATCATTGTTAAATTAGATTGATTTTAATCTTACTTTAAAACAATAAAAGTGTTTTATATTAACTTGTTGTGGTGGGTCTGTACCAATTGGACGAAAAACATACAAGCCACTTGCTTGATGTGATATTTGGTCACTAGAAGAACCTATCGACAAACATAAGTATCTTGAAAAATTTCAAGAAAAAAAAGCTTACTTGAATAATAACCAAAATTTTGTGTGAAGTCGATTTCTTTATTCATTGATTTCAATTGTAATGAAACGATCAAGCCCTGTTCATTGACTTTTAGTATGTAATGCTGCTCAAAAAAACAAAGGACATCGGTTACACAATAAGACACTTAATGAAGAATAGTTTTACTTGATTTTCAATAGAACAACTTGATGTTGTAATTGGTAACTGTTCAACATTTTGTTTTTGTTCTATTAATGTTAAATTAATAAATTTTATTAGATATTTTACATGATAGTTCTGTCAGAAAGAGAAAATCAAATTGGATACACTATACAGAGAGCATTTATATTTTAATTTAAATATAGTTTGCTTGGAAATTATATATTGCAAGTCAATATAAAAATAGCGAAATGCATTTTTAATGAAATATGTAATGATAAAAAGTGCAAGACAAAAAGGATTCGATAAACATCTACAAGAATTCGATGAAAATCCATTCAACATTCAACAATAGAAATAGAATTCATAGATAAAGAGACATTGAAAGTATCACGCATATTGTGTTGGTCAATCAATATATATAATTGTCTTAAAATGAATATATTTTCGAATTCTGTATGCAAATGAAGTGCTAATTTTCATTATTTTTGAATATTAATTTCATAGGATGTAAAAGAAAGTTTGTATGTTTAAAACCATGTTCAATTTTTAAATAATGAAAATTTATTCTTGTCTATAAGCCAAAACATGCATACACTTAACGTTTTACCTAGGCGAATATTTTTTTTATTGTAATATATTTTTTTCAGTAGTTTCTTTTCTTTTACTTAAAGAGCTTTATCTATTAGACACTGAAGGGTGTCCGCTCAAAAAATGACCACCTACTTGATATGATAAATGGAACAGCTTGTAAACTTAATGGTGGTACATGAACACGAACAATTAATTCTTGAAATTGGTCACGATTATGAACGGTTGGAATACTTTGAAGAATAGGTGATAAACTGATAGTCTATAAACAAGTAGATGGTATTTATTTTGACGAAGATATGAAGTAAAAATTTTACGCCGATCTCTATAGCATCGATGGAAAATTTCTTCACATTATTAACATCAAGATTGATAGTTTGTTGTTCGGCAACAGGGATACGTATCCAAACTTCATTAGATATTGATGACGGATTGTAAACTATTGCAGAGAACTAGTATGAAAAATAAAAACAACGATTATTTTATCATAATAATTGTGTCCTAAAATCTTTATCAACTAGTTTTCGCTGATAGTCGACTAGTGCACTGAAGGAAATAGAAATAACAGGCCTCGCAGCGTGTGTACTTTCCTGCTTTTTTTAAAGGTGTCCTGATTTTCCTGCTTTTGACTGAAAAACCTGCTTTTGTCCTGATTTTTCAAGATTTATCTCTGTAGGACCACATATACGTCATTTTGATGTTTTATTTTGTTATACTCAACGTTTCTTAAAAATTTTATGAAAATATTTGTTGAATATTTTCTATAAAAAGAAAGATGGTACTCAAATTTTTATTCTGCCCATTTTTTTCTTGTACAATCACTTTAAGAATCGATTATTTCAAATTAATTGGTTTTTGAAAGCAGCTATTTTATCATTAGTAATTATCACCAGTACTTCGGCGGTATTTATATCATACAGTTCACGACCGTGGGTAGCTGCATTAAATCTTGTATTCCCTTATTTTAACATTTTAGTCGATTTACTAAAGTTTTCTTGTAAACGCTTTTATTCGTTTATCTATAACATGGTGGTTTTATATGTGCGAAGAGCAGGGATATGAAGAAGAGGAAAAATAGCAGAATGGGGACGGAAGCGTTATGCAGGGAAATGGTTTGAGTGCCGAAAAGATGGTTATAGAACCTTAAACACTGCGAAAATGCGGATTTTTCTTTCTTTCTTTTTACGGCTATTTTCCTGATAAAAATGCGATTTCTACTAGAAACAAATAAGACTCCAATAGTGAAGGATGCCCCCTTCCGTAGGCCACGTATCTGAGAAAAAGAAAACGTAAACACAATGCATAATTAGAGATAGCGAACGAAAGGAAAAAAGCAGAACTCGAAGCACGTATTCGGCGAAATATAATATAGTAATTCCAATGAACTATCATTGATCGACATACTTTTGTGCAGCTTTCATCCTGAACAATAGCACTATGATAAGACTTAAAATGTCCTGATTTTAATCGAAATTCCTGATTTTTTTCTAAAATGTGTCCTGCCTATTTTCCTGATTTTCAGACATAGGCCGCTGCAACCCCTGAAATAATTCAATGTTTCATTGAAATGCAGATATAACAAAATTCTTATTGAAAAAGTACAAAAGTTGTAAAACATTTTTATGTTATAAATGCTCAAATTTTTCGAAGCTGGAGATTAACAAAAATCTATAATAATTTTATGGACTTTAAACATCAATAACTTACTTTATCGATGTCAACAAGCGGCTTACAATAGCTTTCATTAAGTTGACAAAAAATTAATGGTGTAGACCAATTCGTTGTCATTGATGGAGTTAAAATATGTTGATAGAGTGATAAAGCTAATGCCTACATTTAACAGAAGAAAAAAAGCTAAAAATTGCTTTTTCTTTATTGCAATTATACTTGTCCATTTTTTTCTGCTCGAGACATTCTTTGAAGAGCATCTGCAATATGAATCATTGGACTTGTTCCTCTGAACAAAAAATAATAAACATTACCATTCAACTTTGATTAAGCATTAATATACGTGATAGTATCATGATGCTGCAGTAAACCCATGATCTCTGCTAATTGAAATAAACCATGAAAGTCAACCTGGTTCGCAAAGATACTCAGTTGTCGAAGAGACTATTAAAATAACATTAATTAGATTACATGTCCTTCACTTGAATAGATTCAAAGAAAACTCACCTGGTACAAAGCTCCTAATGAACGCTCATAATATTTGATACCTGGTCTCGATGTATAGAATCCTGTCCAAAATGCATGTGCACGATGTGCATACGATAAAAAATCACCTTCTCGTACAGGCCATGAGCGCTTTTCTTGTGATAAAGCATGCAAAAAGCAAGTGGGTGTTGAATAATGCACATAGAATTTCTTTTTATCAGTCGTTGTATTTTGCTATTCAATCGAAAAATAAAAGATTACAGTTTTTTATTTAATTCAGACGTACTATATTATTAATAGTATCAATCATAGCATCAATATTTTGAAAATATTGCGTAGCATCTTCATATTCAAAATCACCACCATATATAACAGCTATATTGCTGCTATTATATTTTTCTTGCTATAAAAATATTTTTAATTTAAACAAAAATAGAAATGTCAACAAGTGTGAAACCTGAGTTTTGAGTTCTGCAAGCAAACGCTTACTATAAGCACTAGCTGATTCTGGTATTGTATCAACATCAGATGATCTCTAAAAGATGAAATAGCAAAATTAGATTATTGTCAAATATTTTTCATCGAATAACTAATACTTACCAATAAGCTACCTGCAATATCCGATTTTAAGGCTAATGTCTCTGGTGGATGATATAGATTAGGAAGAATTCCAGTGAATAACCATCGTTCACTCTTGGCTTAAAACATAAGTTTATTTGATGTTTATTTATATTTTGTGTATTTAATAACTTACGAGCATTTTCATTTATTTTCCAAATCATTTGTAATGTTTTTTCAGCTGTACGCTGTTCTTTTTCTTGATAATCCAAGCGACCAAACAAAATACCATCATAACCCATCTGATGATTTTATCGAAAGAATATAGGGTTTTTTTAAAGTTTTAACATATCTATTACCCATTGAAAATAGCTTTTTACTTACTTGAGAAAATAAAGAATTGATTTCTCGTCCATGTCCAAATAAGTCAAGTTGCCAAGCAACAGCAGGTTGTGAACAAGTACGTAATTCATCTTTAACAAAACGAAAACCAAATGTACATTGATCAATCATTGCAGAATAATGACTGACAGCTTCATCATTTGAAACCCAACTACCACCGGCTATATCAATACGTCCTAAAATTCAAAAAAAAATCTTTTAATCAATCGAAAAAAGACGTAAGAAATCAATTCTTAACCATCTTTCAATAATTTTCTTATTATTTTTTTATAATCTTCGTCTAAGCGTTTCCACCAACGCCATATAAATGACATTTCAACCATCACAAATCGACGTTGAGCATTTTCAAGTAAAGCACTCACCACATTATTGAATATTGTTAAAACGCTTGGCATATTATGTCGATATGTTTGACCCCCCTTTTGATTATTAGGACCATGGTCAATGCCAAAAAAGTATCCGTCAACGGAATTAAGCCAACCGGGATCTAAATGTGTATGACAAATAATATGTACATTGATAACATCTTCACGAAGTTTTGGACAATTCTAAATAAATAAATATTATTGAATCTTTCAATATATCTTTTACTTTTTCTTAATTATACCTTATAAGCACAATTTTCTGATTTTGATGATATGATATCATCTGGTTGTTTATCTTCGAGTAATACTACTTTGTTTCTTGAAATTATATTTTCTTCATTATTTTCTTTTCGTAGATTATATTCTTCTCGAATATATAGAAAAAATCCAAGGCAAGATACAACAGTAATAAGAATAATTAA
Source organism: Rotaria sp. Silwood1 (assembly GCA_905250075.1). Classification (NCBI taxonomy): domain Eukaryota; kingdom Metazoa; phylum Rotifera; class Eurotatoria; order Philodinida; family Philodinidae; genus Rotaria; species Rotaria sp. Silwood1. Next base: position 6,550,829 of record CAJNOP010000004.1, read on the forward strand.
TTGTTTACGATATTTAGTACTACGTGTTGATCGTACCTATTTCAAAAAATTTATACCTAATTTCTCATAAAAAACAAATAATTAAGAGCTTACAAATAAACGATAAAATGTATGCATTTTCAATATTGATTGATTTTCGAGATGGAGAATCACGTACTAAGATGACGGCTTAGTTCGTCGAACGAATAGGGACGATGCAAATGATGATATGTATATGTAATTTACGTTCTAGGACTTCTATTCAAAATTAAATATTAGTCTTATCACCAATTATTTAATATATCACAGTAATTTTTACGCTTGATAACTTTATTTCACTAGAGAATCTTTTCTATATGTCCATATGTTAAATGAATATATATATATGCCAATAGTTCCGTTTTTTTTAATCAATAAATCCACAATATAGAATTACAAAATAAAATGTGACAATCAAATGATTCACACAACGTTATGTATAAATCAGTTTTCGAAGCGTCCACACGGCATCATATCTGAAAAAAAAAATCAAATATTTGTCGCACATTGTAAGCATTGAAATTTTTTTCTTTTTCAATGGAGTGGTATAAAAAAAAATTTCTTGGTGGTTGCATTAAGATGCATTCGTTTTTCTTTTTGTTTGATGGCAACGCAGTCACGCGATGTATTAGACGAATAGATTTTTCGTCGTGAAAAAACAGCTATAGAAACGTTTTCTTTCTTTATGTGAGTAAATAAACAAAAAGAACAAATAAAGAAAAAAAATTGTCAATTTTTTAGTAAAATGGAAACTTGACATAGTCGTTCCCTGTCACAGAACATAATTTCTCTTTTCTTATCAAATATATTTACTTGCGACAAACATTTATGTTCTAAAGCAAACTTTGATCGTAACACATAATCAGCAGTACAAAAGAAGAAAACTAAAAAATTTCAAGTTTCGCTTGTATTTTTCTCTTCTTTTTAATCATTATCAACAATGTCACACTCTCTCTTTTTACCTCAAATGTTAAGTCCTTTGATCATTGGAGGATTTATTTAGTAGCAAACTAATCTTTTCGTCCACAAAAAATACAAAAGAGAGAACAGAGAAAAAGAAAAAAAATTGATGATATATATCGTACACATGATAATAAATAAATATATATATATATATATATATTATGTATCTTCTCAGAACAGATATCTATTCCAAGAAAATACATAATAAATATATATATTTATCATCATATGCAAAACTCTTATTACTAGAATTTTTTTCTTCATCCTGTGCTCATGTTTCTATTTTTTTTTGTGGGCAAAAAGATTAGTTTATTACCGTATATACTCTCCATTAATCAAAGGACTTAGATTCTGAAACAAGCAAAAGTAAAGTGATTTTGTTGATAATGATCACGGAGAACAGAAAAAAAAGAACAAGTGAAAGCTAAAGTTCGGTTTTTATTACTATTATGATAAAAAAAAGCAGTAAAACACAAGACAGAATGTAACATTGCTTCGTCATCTACATTTGCCGAGTTTGTTGCTATCTATCTCTGATAGGAAAATATCTTGCAACTAATAAAAATATACATAGAACCACAGGAAAAGAAGAACAGTAATCATATTGGTTAGACTATGAACAGCATCATTTATGTCTTATGTTATCTCATCATCCGTTTTCAGCAATTTGTACTTATAGATATAAGAAAGACGATATCATTATTCTCTTTTTCCATCTGTTACATAATCTATTTTTGAATGGTTTCAATATTCTTCCTAATTCTATATGTAATATCGATTAACTGAAATAGTGACGGTTCTGCATCAAAAAATTTTACTTGAGTAATATTTAATATTATTTTTTGACTGACTATGTTATAATAAAAAAAGTGGATTATTTATGATACCGAGCAGATTATTTTTTTCCTCTAACACGATAGTTGTTGGGTATGTATTCTGATTGAGGAAGACCTTGGTATATTTTTGTTTTCATAAATGAATGATTGGTTCCTTTTATATATGTACAGATGGAAATGTTTGTTGTTATTAATGATCCAAATATTTGTAAAAGATATAAGATACTACTACTCTCTAAACTAATAATTGGATAAATACTTGACATATGTCAAAGAAATATAAGAAGAACAAGGTGGATTGATTCTTGATATTTAACGTGAATATTCAAGCTCACTTTGAATTAAACATTTACTATCAAATTTACAAATAATTTTTAAGTAAGACATTGCTTTAGTCTTTTTTCTTTAGAGAAAGAAATGCTTCAGAGCATCCTAAATTTTAATATTCTTACTAGTTGATGCTGCTAATGGCTTCAATATTACCTGAGAATAACATAATAATGTTGAACATATTAAAAAGGCGAAAAATTAAAAGATGTTGTAAATCGGCAATTTACTTCTGCATCATATGTTGTTGTTTTTAATTGTCATTTTATGATATTCTTGGTTGCTTTATATAGTGTAAAATCAATAGATAAGAACTTTTTTTTTATTAGGATTTAGAAAGATAACAGACATTACCATCGTATGCTGGTACCATTTGCAAGAGGTAAAAGTTATTTCAAAACTATTCTAATTATCGAAAAATTTCATAGTAGGTTTTTATAATAGCTAAAATCAATTGATTCAAAGTTTTCATCCAAAAACCTGATAACTGATTAAATGTCTATAAGGGGAAGGGATTCGATTTTGACAGATGTTGATAGAAATGAATGCTGGCACTCAGAAATGAGGAATAACGGAAACACTCCATGAAATAGAACAGCATATTGATATATCAAAAAGCGCTGTAAAAATAATGAAATCGATATTACGGAACTATTAGATGGTTTTTCATATGTTGTAGAAAAACAGAAAGAAAGTTTCATCAGTAAACATTATTATATTTGTTAGGGCACTTGTTTTCTATACTCTAATAATTTAATATATATACACTGTATATTCTGACGTTTCTTCTTTCAATGTTTTCTCTTTGTCAATTTTACACAAACTTTTGTCAATATGAACAGAAAAAACGAACGAATTTTTATCTTAGAAAACGAAAATGGTACTATCTATATCCTAAACTTAATTAATTCACCGTGATTGAGAAAAAAAATTATGTTTACAGAATTGAAAGCGCCTATCTAATATGTGTTATTTGCAACATTATTGTACCCGCCTGTGTATAAATATTGGTCTATTTAACGACGATTTGTCACCTGAAAGTTCGCTAAAAATTTTACGATTTAGAAAACACAAAGAAGTTACGTTTTCCATCATAGAAACGGGTTTGAACATGTTTCGTCGTTAAAGAGAAGATTTGTTATGCGTTTTCATGATCAAAACAGTAACACGTTAAATTGGAATCGGCTTTTGATGCAGCAATTTATCAAAGAAACGCGTCAAAATACATTAAATACGTAAAGTGATATATACAGTATTGCTCAGAAGTTTTCATACAATATGACCGATCGCATGCACAATGAATTTCCTTCAATGATTACTATCTTCCTAACCGATTATTACTATGATTGTTGTGTAGTAGATAGAAAAAGTAATTAGCAAATACAATTCTTTTTACTTTAAGTATTTAACGAGTTATGACTGTAATTTCTACTATTTTGAATCTTAGTATGTGCTAGAAACCTGTATCATAGTACGGCAAAAATGAGAGGGCTATAACTCGCTCAATGCTTGAACTACGAACAAACGAAAAAATTATTTGTATATAATGATTGCTTTTGCTATTTGTCGCAAAATAATCGTGGTGACAATAAGATTTTCTTGAGCATCTTATTAAAAAGTACATTAAATATTGAACTAATCAGCTGAACTTGTCTCTTCAAACGCATGACACTTAGGAAGATACTGATTATTGAAGGAAGTTCATTATGCGTGCAATGCATCACATTGTATGAAAAATTCTGAGCAGTACTGTATCGATCAATTTACGCATTGCATTAATAATTCATAACTTTTTCTCTTTCTATTGTTCAATTTTATTTTGCATGGTTTTTCATCAATGATGTTAACTTCTTCAGACTATTTTTAGTTCAAAATCATACATCAGATAAAATAAACATACATATTTAGTACACATGCATATATATATATATATATGTTCTCTCTATTGTTAGTACAACGAACAACAAAAATGCTTAACGAAGTC